>PVKE010001750.1:0-93736 GCA_004027555.1 Craseonycteris thonglongyai
CCGCTGGGGTGAGCTTCCCGTGTGGGAGGCCCCCAGTTCAGGTCCCACCTGGACTGTGCTTCCCATGTGGGAGGCCTCTAGCTCACAGGGGCATACTTTCCATGCATGAGGTCCCACACCCACCTGTGTGGAATGAAACCATGTTGAAAATTGATGACGTACAACTATGGAGACTGCTCTGGGCCCTCCCCCTTCTCTCCGTCTTTCTGTCTCTTTCTCTATCAAAACAAATAAATCTTTTAAAAAATTGTGTATTCTTACATGTTTAAACTTCAGTCACCTTCAAAGTGTTATACTCTCCATTTGATGCAATAAACCTGTTGAGATGCTTTTCCACTGCCCAAAACAGTTTTTATTTTCTCTTTTTAAAGATTTATTTTATTGCTTGAGAGAAGATGAAAAAGAGAGAAGCGGAAGGCCCAGAGTGGTCTCGATAGTTGTACATCATTAGTTGTGACATGGTTTCATTCCACAGATGGATGTGGGACTACATGGATGGGAACTGAATTGGGGCCTCCCGCATGGGAGGCGAGAACCTTTGCTGTTAAGCCAGCTGGGTGGTTACCAGTTGTACCACAGTTCAGCGTATCGGATTGCACAAGCCAGGATTTGAAGCCCAGACCTTGGGATTGCGAGACAGGCACTCGGGTGCTGCTGAGCTATCCCAGCATCCCCTCAAAACAGTTTTTGAGCTCGTGGATTTTGATGCTTTTTAGCATTTCTGCTGTTTTTTGTTTTACCTCTTCTATATCAGTAAAATATTTCCCTTTGAGGACTTTTTTCATCTGGGGAAGCAAAAATGTCGCTTGGGATGACATCAGGTGAATAGGAAGGGTAGGGAATCTGGGCGTTGCTGTTTTGGTCAAAAACTGCTGACCGCTCAGCACAGGTCATGCTGCGTGTTGTTCATGTATATCACGCATCATGAAATGGGCAAACACGTTGAGTCTCCAAAAAAATTCACTGAAGCTGAACACAACTTAGCACAGTGCCACCTGGTATACTGATGCAGATGAGTTCCTAGAACACTCACCCACCGGGGGAGCCTGTATCCAGAAGATAATTCGTTTTTTTTTAGGTCCCTCATTGTAAATCTCACCTAAGCAGGAATCATCCAGAATTTTCTTTAAAAAAAAAAAGTAAGGAAAAGGAAAGGGAAATAGAGATCTCAGCAACTGTTTGCCTGTTGCCTCCCTCTGTGTTTAGAATAGTGATTTTACCATCCATATTCCTCAGCCCCAGGATTTCCAAGGGTTTTAAGGTGGAGCAAGAGGGGTATGGAGGTTTGGAAGTGAGCAGATGAGGCTGTACTCATATTTGAAAACGTCTGTCTTAGAGGAGCCTATTAGCCTGAGTGTTGAACTTGACAGGACTTGAGTGTGCTACAGTTGAGCAGCACAGGTAATTATACGATGGCCCAAACCTGAAGGTCATGTAATCTGTTCTTCCAAGTCTTTTCATATCCCCATGAAATGGTCGTTGGTGGATTTTGGCTAAGTATCCCTGGGATCTGCTGGGAACCTCAGCAGCTCCGTGTTTATGTATAAACAAATACAAGCACTGTTAGTACATTTATGTTCATCATAAGATAGTTGCATGTCCCCATTCTGTAATGTCTCTTATTGTCCTGTGATTATATGGTGCAACATATTTTTCATTACAAGATGAATTAGAAGGATTTCATAATTTATAACATTTTAAAACATAAGATATTGCTTCAGATAAACCTCTGTAGCTTCTGTTTCATTTTTGGTCTCATTTGGTCCCTGTAGTTGGGTTTGTTATCATAAAGGTTAGTGTCCAGGAAAAGGACTAAAGTTTTGGTTTGTTTAGATGAGTCTGGATCTGTTGGCTCGCTTCTATGACATTTTTTGTATCTTTATCCGTCACTGAGTTTGTAGATAGTAGTGATATGCATTTAAGAGAGGATAAAATACCTGTAAAATCAAGCAAATGTTTTGCGTTTTGGATAGTCTTATTTATTTTTTGAGCCTGAATATCTGCCTACTCTTAAAGAGGATTCTGGGCCACTTTGCTATTTTCCTTCCACATTCAACTGTACCTCTTTACTCCTCAATAAAAGTTTTGCTTTTGCTGACTTATTCTGTTATTGCAGTCTTCCCTCTGTATCTATGGGGGATTGGTTCTAGGACCCTGTGGACACCAGAATCCTCAGAGGTGCAAGTCCTTTATATAAAATAGTGTAGTATTTGCACACAACCTATACACATGTGCCCATATACTTTAAATCATCTCTAAATTACTTATTTACAATGTAAATGCTTTATAAATAGTTATTATACTGTATTGTTTAGGGAATAAGACAAGAAAAGTTTATACTTGTTCAGACTTTTGTCTTAGAAGAGCCCATTTTAGGTCTAACTACATTACACATCAATAGCATAACATTTTTTCCCAAATATTTTCTTTTTTTAAAGATTTATTTTTATTGTTTTTGACAGAGAGAGAGAGATACAGAGACAGACAGAGAGAAGGGGGAAGGCCCATAACAGTCTCCATAGCTGCACATCATTGGTTTTTCCACATAGTTTCATTCCACAGGTGGGCATGGGGCTGCACAGGCAGGAACTGGGCTGGGGTCTCACCCCGATGAGAACCAAACTGGGAGCATTCCCCAGTTCAGCATATGGGTCCACTTGGGCTGGGACCAGGATTCGATCCCCAGTCCCTGGGGCTGCAAAGTGAGCGCTTAACCCACTGAGCCATCCCGGCTTCCCCCCAAATATTTTCTATCTGTGTTTGGTTAGATCCGTGGATGTGGAACCTGCAAATACAGAAGACCGACTATGTTGAGAGAACCAGGGTTTGATCTTGATGATCTGCCTATAATCCTTCCTAGTAAAGTCTATAGCCATTCAGTTAAGATTAAAGTAACTTCTGTTTTGAACAGCTGAAATGCCTGAGGTTATACAGAGCAAAGCATTTCAGTAGAGAGCCAAAAGATAAGAAATTGAACTGAGTGGGGGCTGGGAATAGTTCATTCAGAGCCAAAATAAATTATTCTTATGTATTTCTTGGTAATAAAGACTTAACAGGAAGGAAGGAAACAAAGCATGATCTAATTTAATTGGCGCAGTTGGCCTATTCTTAGGAGAGTGGGTACGTAGTATGTTATTTTGCTGGTGATGTGTGTTTACCCCAGCAGGGCCCTCCTGTCTGTCATCCTGGTGGGTATTGGCTGGTATTTCTGAGGCAGAACCTCTGTTTATACTCTCAGGAGACAGGACAGCCTTAAACATCATTGCTGGGATTTTGTTTCTATAGATAACATTGGGATTTCTACCTGTTAAGATTGATGGTTTCTGAAAAAGCAGTGTTGATAATACAAGCTAGAGCTAAAGAGAGCAGAATTACCTGGGCAGGCTGCCCTTGCCCTCTGCCCAGTCCTGGCTTTAGTCTTCCCCATTAGTCATGTTCATCACCCTTCCTATCTAGAGACTACTAAGTAAATGAAATAACCTGACTTTTCTCAAAATGGACAAAGGTTCCTTTTGATCACAAGAGATATAAAAAGAGAAATTAATTCTTATTGGGCCTGTTGGAGTACTTCATGTTGGTGAATTCTAGTTCTTTGTCAGTTGACTGAAAATTGGGTGCATATCTAAAATGTGGTACAACCAATATGGCCTCCTTTTCTCCCCTGCTTGAAACACTTGACTATGCATTTTGTACCTTGTTTATGGATCATGTTGAAAATGATTTCACAATTAAATGAAGGAACATACACATACCTTGGGACTTGTTAAATTATCTCTCATTTTGAAAAGTTTGATAGGCTTGTTAGAGTAAATAGTTTGTAAAATTTTATCAGAGAAGAGCAGTCTTTACTCCATGGTGAACCTAGTCTGACACTAGAGCCTATCTTCTTTACCACAAAATGAGCTTCTTCTCAGCTTCTCTGTTCTAGTAGCATCTAGTCCACTCATGGAAGTAACAGATAAATCAGGATATTTGGTAACCAGAAACTAGTGGCTGACAGGACATAAAGGATTTGAAGGCTTCATATGTAAATGTTGATGTCAGGAGAAAGGGCTCTTAAAATACCATTTTGGCTGGGAATATGAATAAGGAGAATAGGGATGGGCACCTTGTGAGAGTTTGTGTCCAAAACTAGCACATTTTGAGTTGGGCAAGTAAAAAACTATGTGATTACCTAAGATTTCCCAGAATTATTTTGCACATGCAGTTTTATAATACAGTTAAAAAAAATTATTTTTTTCTTAATGTTTTATCATAGACAATTTCAAGCATATATAAACAGAATAGTATTAAGAACTGCCTGGGCTGCTCCTATTGAGGACAGCCGGCAGGCCATTTGGTCTGTCTATTAATTGCCACTGCTCGAACTCGGGGACTTCGTTCATCCAGGCTGGTTCCTGGCAGAATTTATAAATACTAATGTAAGAGGCTACCTCAGAAATCTGTTCACATTTACCGGAAGTTAGCCTCGAGACACCTGTTTTGTCAAAAGCCAGATATCCCTGTGGAGCTCTGCCAGGACCCTCAGGATGGTCTTACACTAAGTGACTGACTGACTGTTCAACAAATATTTCTGGAGTCCAGGAAGAATAGAATGTTTTTTGAAGAGTCAGAATCCTCTAGGATTTGCATCATTCCATGAACCTTCAGCCTGACCTGCCTTCCAGAGGCCCTCTGGGGAAATTTAATCAAACATGTTTGGCACATTTACTCCTTCAAGAAAATCAGTATGGATTGAAGCAAAAATATTCACTTGTATTTCTAAGTAATCTTCAATACATCAGGGAAGGGAGCAGAAAAGATAGGCTAGAAATGGCTATGTGGTAACAATAATATAATGGTTATTTTCAGTAGAAGTAGAAGCAAGCAAATTCTGACTGTCTTCCTCTATGCGAGACTGGGTACTAAGTGCTTACGGTACTGCTTGTTTACATGTTACCCTGCTGGGTGGAAATCAGTCTCCTTGCCTCTAAAATGAGGACTCGGTTACCTGCCTCCTAGGGTCAGTGTATCAATGATGTAGTATATGTAAATTCCTTAGCATAGTACTTGGCAACATTCAATCAGCTTTAACCACTATTTTAGACTTACAGACTCAGTGATAGACAATATGAGGTTGACTAACTTCATTCAAGTCATAATTCTAATAAATGATGGAACTGTACTTTGAACCCAGATTCACCTGTTTCAAAGTCCACTCATAGGTTTCCTTGCAATACTGCTCTCTGTTCTGTATTGAGAAAGCCTTTGTGACTTTTTCCCCCCATCAAAATATTACTATTCCTTGTTATGTTTATTAAAAAAAAAAGAAAAAAGAACTTCCCTGCCCCCCACCCCCACCCCCATGTGCCCATTACCCAGCTTCAGTAGTTATCAGCATTCTGCCATGTATGTAACCAAGTGTTTTTGGTAGTCAGCAGATAAAAATTCTTGGGTGATCTGCCTAATGAACCAGTCTTATAATGGAACTTTTTTATGGTTGGTCCACTTAGTCATGAGATGGTGTGCAGTCCTGCAGTCTGCTACAGCAGAGCTCTGAACATCGAATTATCATCAAATCGTTCTTAGTGCTTGTTTAGTCTAACTTGTTAATATGCTCGATAACACAACTTTTAAGTGAGGATAAGGGGAATGTTATTCTCTAATTCATCAGTGGTCACGGAAGGAAACCCTTTATCTTTTCTAAAATTCTGTCCTGGTTTTCATTTTGAACCAAGATTAGCATTTCATTTTCAAGTTGCTTTTGTGCCTTTCAGATACATGAACATTTGAAATTGTTTTAAACTCACATTTTTCATCTTTTCTTACAAGTTTAGTCATTCTGTTTCTGATTTCATTTTAGGGGCAAATTTGTTGTGTCACCTCAGGGTTTTCTTGTCTATGGTCTTGGGGAAAGTGCTGCTACCATCCAATATGGGTATCTGAGTTCTTGCAGAGGGACTTCTCATTTTCCATGTATTGACTAAAGAGCCTGCATGACTGGCTAAAAATAGTGCATTTGAGTGCAACAGAGGAAGCATGTGCTCTTAGATTGACCACTGCTTTATCAAACTGTGTGACTAGGAAGGGGCTACCGTTTGTTCAAGAAGTACAAACTGTGGAACAGAGGCTCCTCCTAACCTGCAACCAGGCATCAGTTTCAGGGAGAAATCCCCTCACATTTAGGATCAAGTTCTCTGTGTGTATACACCTTCTGTAGAGAGGTGCTAGTATTTTCACCAGATTGTCTCCTAGGTATGTTTGCATTGGTTGGGAAGGACAGAGGTTGAAGCACAGAACCTGTATGCATCCTGGCAATCCCCCCTTTTGTCTGTGTGGCCGTGGCTGTGGTAGTTTACCTATCTAAGCCTTAGGTGCCTTGACTATAAAATGGGGATAATAATTGTACTTACCTCAGTTGTTATGAGAATTGTGCCAGGCATACAAGAAGTGCTCAGAAATATTACCTATCATTGTTACCATTGTTAATGTTACAGGAAATTAAGAACATAAAGTTCCTTAACCTTTCCATTCTAAAGGAGGACTAACTAGCTCAGGGTCTTAGCGTTAGAACTCTAAAAATCCAGCACCCCAGTGCACTGATTGTGTTACCGGTACATTGCCAGTTTACTGGATGGATGATTTGTCACGTGGGCTTAGTTTCATGAGAGAAATCAGTGGACGTGAATAAACCTAGTGCTGAGGGAAAGCCATTAGCAATAGCATCACCTCACATTTATTGGTGGGATGCAGGGAACTGTGCACTGACCATGCTGAAATGAATGCCTCATCCTTAGAGGATGGATGTTTATTCACCTGGGACACAGGAAGGGAATATGAAGAGAGCTGTGATGTGACAGATTGACATTCATGGTGTGTTCCTCCGACTGTAAGATACAGGATAAATGGACTGAGAAACGGAAGAGAAGAGATGATTTTTGCAAGAAGGCAGATGACAGAAAGAGGAAGAACCAGGAAGGGCTCCCTCAGGGAGATTATAGGAAGAAGACATTGAAGCTGAGGTTATTATAACTGGTAAGGAGTTAAGAGAGAAGAAGCCAGGGGGGACTAGGAGGCCAGGCAGAACTTGGTGGTAAAGAGTAGTACTATAGCAGAGAGTCACAAAATGACTTCAAGGGAAAGACTTTGGGGTTGGGCTTTAAGGCAGTTTTGGAGGAACTTTAGGAGCAGTGGAGGTGGAAGCCCAATGGTACTATGATGCCACATCAATAACATTGTAGTACTTAATTTCTTGAAATGCTGGGGGCAGAGAGGGCTGGGGGAGGGATTGAAGTTTGGACAATTGAGGCTGTAAATCTTACTCCATAAGGTGTTAGTAATTTATTATAAGAATAAATATGTAAAAGATAAACAGGGTTTTTTAAGTTCATAAACTCATCCTAGAAAAAGTGCTACCGTATTTTCCGGCGTGTAAGACGACCGGACATATAAGACGACCCCCTAATTTTACAGTTAAAACATAGGTTTAGGCCTATATTCACTGTATAAGACTACCCCCCACTTCCGAGGCTGTAGTCTTATACAGCGAATATAGACCGAAACCTATGTTTTAACTGTAAAATTAGGGGGTCGTCTTATACGCCGGAAAATATGGTACCTACCTCATTGCTGAGTATCATTGAGGTCACCTTTGAAGTCCTCCCCTTGGGAAGGTATGCACTGATGCCAGTGCCTATTCCACCCTTCAAAGCAATTTTGGAACTCTTTTTCTGGAATGGTCATCAGAGCCATCGTCGTATTACCCTTGGTGTCCTCAATGTCATCAAAATGTCTTCCTTTCAATATTTTCTTTATTTTGGGTAAAGAAAAAAGTCATTGGGGGCCACATGAGCTGAGTAGGGGGAGTGTTCCAGTATGGTTATTTATTCACTGGCTAAAAACTCCCTCATAGATATGAGGGAGTGCCATATGAGCTGGTACATTGTCGTGATGCAAGAGCCATGAGTTGTTGGCAAAAAGTTAAGGTCCTTTTCATCAAACTTTTTCATGCAGCTTTTTCAGCACTTCCACATAGTAAACTTGGTTAACTGTCCAGTTGGTACAAATGCATAATAAACAATCCCTCTGATATCAAACAAGGTGAGCAACATTGTTTTGACTCTTGATTTGGACTGATGGAACTTTCTGGTCCTGGAGAATTGTCTTGATTCCATTGTGCACTTGGACACTTTGTTTCAAGGTCCTATTGGTACACCCATGTTTCATCACCAGTGATTACATGGTCCAAAACACTTGTCTTTCCTCTCCAAAATGTCTTGACAAACTTGGACCGTCCTTTGCTTTTGTCCATCGGTGAGCTCCTTTGGAACGTTTGTGCACACACCTCTCTCATGCCAAGATTTTCAGTTAAGATTTTCCTAACTATTTCTGTATTGATGCTTATTTGGTCAGCTATGCTTCTCATAGTCAGCCGACGATTCTGACACACAATTCCACAAATTTTTGCAATGTTTTCATTAGTTCTGCTCATTACTGGCTACCCTGACCTCTCTTCATCAGTGATGCTCTCCCTCAGAAAAACATTTAATCCATTTGTACACTGCTATTTTCTTCATGGCATTATCCCCATCAACTTGGACTAATACATCCCTGATTTCACTTCCACTTTTGCCAGTTTAACAAGAAATTTAATGTTCATTGCTCTAATTTAAATGCCAACATTCTCACAATGGCACACAAAAACCCCCAACAACAATAATGAACACCACTCAGCAAGACACTGCCATGTTGACATGAACACAGTGGTGAGACACTGATATACCAAGGTTATGAAACCATACTGAGTTGTTTGTACAGTGCTGTCAATGTAAACACACAGTGGCAAGTTTGCGAACTTAATTGTCAGACCTCTTAAGAAAAAGTATGAAATAACATAGGAGATAAACTGCAACGGAGATTGGGAGTGATAGGGAATGTGAAGGCTCCTTAGTGATTCTTCGTGGGTGAATGGAGTTTTAGAAAACATGCTAAAGTTGTGGCTTTTGGGGGGAAAAGAAGTGGAAGGCCAACCAGGGAAACAATAGCTGAGAAGGGTAGCTTCTTTGGGCGGATCTGAGGAGAGGCCAAGAAATTATGTGGCCTGCCAACCATGGAGCTTTTGAGGAATGATCAAAAAGCAGACTTTGACTAAAACAAATATGTGTAGTGACATTTTGGGTGCCTGAGAGAAGTCATGGAGTTTCTGCAGGAAAACAGACCTTTGGATGACACCTCAAAATTTGTGTCTTCGTCTCCTGTCCAACAGTGAGATCTGACAGAACTGAGTGTGCTCTTAGACTTGCCAGGAAAAGGGGGAAACCAGGCTTTCTCCTCAGCACAGAGGTAGACAGGCTTCTTCTGGACTCCTTAGCAGAGGGTAGACTTATGCTGACTGAGCTTTGAAGGTTTAGAGGGAAAAAAAACCCACAAACCAAAACAGCCCTCCTTCCCTAGAATACTTTTAAGTCTGCTTTTTTCCTGGTATATTTACCAGGGAAAATGGTATCTTCTTTAGCTTTTGTTTCTGAAAGAGGCCACACTTAATACCCAGCTACAAGGGTATCCCTTCTCTTAACAACAAAAGGTTCAGGAGCATAAATGTGTCCTGACCACATAGCTGGACTTTTATGTTTACTCTGGAAGAAAACGAAGCCTCTTCTCAGATGTCTGTTCAACTGTCTGTCTCAGTGGTGGTTTTGGTTCCCTTCCTCTGGTTGTGGTTTTTTCTTTGTTTTGTACTTTTGTTTTGTTTTTAGCATTCAGCGCATGCTATTCTACATTCTTCTAAGCTCATGCATTTAGCACACATGCCATCTTTTTTATTTAAAGATTCAGAATACCTCATAAATGAACCCCACAAAAACTGAGCACATGACTGTTGATATGGAATGTGTGAGCAGAAAGAATTGATTCCAAACAGTTAGGTGCCCAAACTAGATTAATTACATGCTGTTTTCTGTTACTGAAGCTGTAACTACCTGCCTCTTCTCTTTGCTGTTAACTGCTCTGTTGGAGAAAGCTGAGCACCGTGGAAAAGACTGAATTTGAAGTTAAGAGCTGGGTTTGAGTTTGGGCTTTATTTACTGGCTACGTGACTTTAGATAACTCATGCCAACCCTGCTTACCTCATAGTGTTGTAAGGATTAAAATCAAAACAAGAAGAGTGGATGTGAAATTGCATTGTGAAGTGTAAGCTCTCTACAGACTGTGTGTGTGTGTGTGTGTGTGTGTGTGTGTGTGTGTGTGTGTTTGCCTTCTAAAATATAATTCATTTAATAATAAAATTGTTCCAAAATTGAAATACCAAAAAGTATATAGAGAGGAATCTTGTTTCCATCTCTGTCACTCTCCATTCTGTCCCCCTCCTCTTCTTTCACTTTACTGTTTCTATTTGTTTCTCTTATATCTTTCCAGTGTTTTTAATTATACCAGAGGTAGCATACCTTATACCCTGCTTTGCACCTTGCTCTCACTTTACTTAATGGCATGTTGTGGAGGTGTTTCCGTATTGGCACATTTCCACATCAGTACAGCTTCATTATTTTCCATTGTCTGAATGTACCACAATTTATTTAACCAGTTCCCTTACTAATAGAATTTGGGTTTTTTTCTAGTCTCTTTCTATTACAAACAATATTGTAGTGAATTAACATATGTACAATGCTTAGAATACTGCCTGATACATAGTAAGAGCTAAGTAAGTATTAGTTGTTGTGCATAAATCAATACAGAATGCATAATTCATATTGTGTGCCTATAAGTGCTAAGTGTCCATAGGATAAAGTCCCATCAATGGGACTTTATAATGGCATTGCTTAGTGAAAAGGGTAAATGCATTTGCGATTTTTTTTAGATATTGCCAAATTCCCTTCTATAGCCAAATTGTGCCGTTTTGCATGTTTGCAACATACTCTATGCAAATGTAAGGAATTAGAGCATGCTTTACACAATGGGCACCTAACAGATGTGGGAATGTCACTACTTAGTTATCTATTAAATTGTGTGTGTAAAATTGGGGATTAGACTGTGTCAAGTCCTTGGTGAGGGATGAGCTTTTCATTGAGACTGTTGCTAATGTTTTCTTACCACTTATCCTATTTCTCTTATTTTTTTCATTATAATTGCAGAAAAATGTTTGTATGCATTTTATCAAATTTAGAAGCCATTAGGAAAAGATTGATAAATTTGGCTTTAGAAAAATAAAAAATTTAGTAGACTAGAAAATGTCATAAACCAAATTACATAATAAGAAAAATGTTTGCAACCGTTACTATTATGTATAAATGTATAGTGCACTATTTCTGGTTACTATGAAAAAAGCAAACACCAGTTAAAAATAGGCAGAGATCCCAAACAGGAACTTTACAAAAGAACACTGTAAATAGCAAACATACATACGCACGCGCACGCGCGCGCGCGCGCACACACACACACACACACACACACACTTCAAATTGGACCCAAAGAGAAAGTTGTAATTATATAGACCAAGTATTGACAAGGAAATGAAATAGATAATTAAGGATATAACAAAGATTTTGTTACAGATATATTTATAGCAGTGTTGTTTCCAACATGAAAAAACAATTTAGATTTCAACAGCTGGGCATTGATTAAATACATTTGTTTACTCATACAGATTCGGCACTTTAAAATTATGTTGTAGATAGATGTATTGTTTTAAATCAATATTGAAATAGCAGTATTAGAAACCAGCATGTGTGGTACTTTGTAATAAAAGAGCATATATGATATCTCCTTTCTATTAAATGTGTAGAGTCTGCATGTAGAAACCATCAAAGGATATACTCGTATGTAAATTGTAAGAGAATTTATCCCCAAGTGGTAGAATTGTAGGCAGTTTTTAAATTTATATTTGTCTCTTTATCCTTCTCATCCTCCTGCTCTTCTTCCTTCTCCTCCTCCTCCTCACATTTCCAAAATTTTTTATAATGAGCATGAATTACTTAGGTAATCCTTAAGGAGTCAAAAAGCAATATAATGTTTCAGAAATTTAGGGGGGAAATCACCTACCCTACAGTATAAGATTATCATTGTCACTTTTTTCACATTCTCCCCTCCCCCATATATCTGGATTTATAACATAGTTATAATAATATAGGTAATACTATTTTTATATACTTTAATCACTTTTAAACATTTTTTCATGTTGCTGTATAGTCTTTGCAATTTCATTGTAAATAAGTAACGTTCTGTGGAGTGGTTTCTTACTACTTATTAGGAGGTTTGACAAGTAAGTGTCAGGGGGTATTTTGCTTCCTTTCTGGAAGTCTTTCTTCAAACTAGAGTTATCACCATCAGGTGAAAGTTTGGCAGTGATTTAATGAGGCCTCAAGTAGTCCTGCTTTCTTAGGTCTATCTGCCAGACACATCCCTCAGAGCACAGCAATAGCTTGATTTTTGTCACACCTTTTTTTTTAATAGCAAAAAAAAAAATTAACCACAAATAGTTTGTTAGTGAAGAGAAATACTTTATAGAACAAGGTCAATAAATAAATAAACTACATCTAATTCATAAATGATAATGTATTTGTCATCGTAGTCTAGTCTGAGAGGTTTAAATCTTAGCTATCTGGTAGGATTTCAGAAAGCTCTTTCTTCAGGTAAATGTTTTCTTTTCCTTAAATTAACCTTATCAAAACTATTCTGTTTCTGAGAAAATTTGGCCTAACCATTCTGACTATATCTACAGACAGAGTTTCTCTCTTTACAGACTGATACTACCTTTTATCTTAACATATAGAAACATTGCCACTTTTTAAGAGGAACTGTGTACTTAATTTCTTTCTCATTGTAAACAACACATTAAAGTATAAACAAAATTTAGTTTCTCCTTAGTTCCTAAAACTGTCTTTACAAATCTGTGTATTACCCTGAGTGTAACCTTGGGGTCCCTATAGCAGTTTTTTCTTTTCTTCTCCTTTTTCCTTAAAGAGTGCCTTTTTATAATGGCCAGAGGGCTTAAGGGTTAGAAACTGCTACTTTCCTCATATCAAAATGGCCACTTTAAAGCTGCCTCAGTAGGTACTTGGCTCACTTGGGTTTCAGACATACTGATTCTAATCTTCTCAGTCAAACTCCAAGACACACAGTATATCAACAGTTACAGCAGCCACAAGTTCATTATCTGCTTGGAGTGCAATTACTTGGCAGCCACCTAGACTGTGACGTTTTTGTGGGCCCCCAAAGAACTCATATCCTGAAAAGAGAGACTAATCAAGGCAGGTCCTCCTGGCAGGGACACTGAAAGGGTGAATTTCAATTGATAGGAGTTTTAATTTGTGAGAACTTAATCTGATCTACTTTTGGAACAAGATGTGTGGATGTACTTATTGTCCATTTTCTCTGTGCATTCTTTGAAGACTCATTTGATTGTGTGGTGATAGTATTGACATAAGGATGCAGAACTTTATTATGAATCTGCCTTTATTCTTCTTCACCTGCCTCACTGCCCAGAGCTCCTCTTAGGATTTAGTCAGCCTGCATTATGGTAAGGAGAAGGATGACTAATGTCTCAAATGGTGCAGTGCCCACTGAAAGTTCCTGTTGGGAAACGCAGATGCTGAGTTTCTCGGGAACTAGTCACATAGGATGCAGCAAGAAGTGGTGCTGGTTGGCCCTTCAGCTGACCAAGCTTTGGTTGCTAGAACTCAGTGGCAATAGTGTAGGTGATGTGGTAAGTCAGGGCCAAGTCCTGTGACTGACATAGCAAAGCCAGGGACACTGGAGTATATATATACCTCAAGACAGAAACCAGAAGCAGCACCGTATGTCTGTGTCTCCTGTTGAGACAATGACACTGGTTTAGGAGGCTGGTGTCAGGGAACAAGGATACTTTCCCTTACCTGACTTGGTCAGAGCCCTCGAGCACTTTTCCAGGTCATTTTCTTGTGAGGGTGGACATGCTATGCCCTCAAGATGAGCTGGCTTTGACCTCTGTCAGAGGTGAAGAGCAGAATTGGGCACAGATGACCTCACAAAGCAGTTGTGTTTCCAAGTTAAGTAATGTTGTCTGTCCCACCGTTTAGCTTACAGAATTAGACCTGCCAACATGTTGACTTTTAATTATTTAAAACAGTCTTGCTTTTAGAGCAGCAGGTCTCAGAGGACCCCTGGGGGCCCCTGAGACCCATTTAGGGGGTCTGCAAGGTTTTCCCTTCTCCAGCAGCAAGTCTGTATGACGTCAGGTTTTCTTCCTCTACTTCAGCCAGAACAACAGATTGAACACAGGAGGCAGATAAGGAATTCAGCTGTCTTCTGGGAAGCTATACATAGTTATTTTGTCCTAAAGATATATTACTTATATTCATGTTTTTTAATTCTTTTTTTTAATATTGTTAAATTTAATGGGGTGACATTGATTGGCAACAATTAGATAGTTTCCAGATGTACAAGTTCATATCACATCACCTATGCATCGCATCATGTGCCCACCACCCAGAATCAGCTCCCCTTCCATCATCATATATCCAGTGTCCACTCCCACCTCACCCCACAACTCTCCCTCCCCCCTCCTCCTCCCTCTCCAATTCATTTTTAAATGAATTAATTTTTTAACTCTCTGTTTTAATTTCTATTGTGATAAATAACCGTAGTTATAACCCACATAAACACGTTTTTGGGTTCTGAATAATTTTAAGGATGTACAGTCTTGGTCCTGAGGCCAAGAAGTTAGAGAACTGCTCTACTAGAGGTCCACCTTGAGAAATACCTGCATCTTCCTGTCTCTAGGTTCTATGTAGTTAGAATGACATAGCACAGACCTAGGTTCACACAGACACTTTCAGAGAAAATTGGCTCAAGTGTCTGGTATATAGGAGGTACCAGATGTGGCAAAATGGTGACTGTTAGTTCCTGTGAGTCCTTGATGTAAAGGTGCGTGCAGCGTCCCTGGGGAGTAGTTACACATTTTTGTGCTCTGCTCACTCCCTCGCCCATTCTTATTTTAAATACACACACTTCAGTGTCTTGCTTTATTGCTCTTTATATTAACAGTGGCTCAGGTAAAGCATTTTTCCCCCTTTTAAGTTTGTTGGAGTATAGGGGTAGCCGTGATGGCTCAGTGGGTTGAGAACTCACTTTGCAGCCCTAGGATCTGAGGATCAAGTCCTGGTCCCGGCCCTGGCCCTTGCAGACCCATATGCTCAACTGGGGTGTGGTCCCAGCTTGGCTCTTGCTGGGGCAAGATTTCTATGCGGGAGGCCCCCCAGCTCAGCCCCCAGCTCGTGGGGTGTGCCTCTGAGGTGGAAGGCTCCTAGCCCAGTTTCTGCCCAGCATGGCCCCCTCCCACCTGTGTGGAACGAAACCATGTCAAAAACTAATGACATACAACTATGGAGACTGCGGTGGGCTCTCCCCCTTCTCTCTGTCTCTCTATCTCTCTCTTCCCTGTCTCTCTCTCTCTCTCTCAAAAAACAATAAAATAAATCTTAAAAAAAAAAAAAAGTATTGGAGTATGTTCCTGAAGAGGAATTTGTGTTGTCTTAGTGGGAACTGAGATACAGGTTAAGCTTCCAAGAGGAGCAAGCAGGCTTCTAGGATGCTTACCTAATGACACCATCCTTTTTCTCTCAGCTGAGCTCTCAACCTGGGGTGGTAGTACAGCTGTGTCTCTCTGCAGTCCTACCCAAGGGAGAGACGCATAAACCCTGGGGCCTTGCTGAGGAAGAGTAGTTGAGCTGTTCTCTCAGCTCTGCCTGTTCCTCATCACAGATGTCCTAGGAAAGCAAGGATTGTGTTATCATTTGACTCATAGTATCATCTGCAGCTGAGTGGCTCTCTGAGAACAATGGTGTGGCTGCACCAGGATTCCCCTAGCAGCTTAGCTGATTGTTGTAGGAATTTATGACAGAGAGGAAGGAAGGAGAACAGCCAGTGATGCTGAGAAGGTGGGTAGGGTAAGAATAGAACTGCTGTGCTTGCCCTTCTGACCTTAGAAGTCAATCACCTTGGGATGACTGTATGAATAAGAAGCATTTGCTCCTACCTTCTAGGATTATCCATTCACCTTAGTGAGGCAGTCTGGACAGTGGAACAGCACAGGATCTGGAAATAGCCTCAGGTCCAAGGCCCAGCTCTGAACCTCACCTGTGTGACTGGGCATGTCGCTTAGTTACTCTGAACCTGAGTTTTCTTTTTTAAAGATTTATTTTTATTGTTTTTTTGTTTTTGACAGAGAGACAGACAGTGAGAGACAGAGAGAAGGGGAAGGGCCTAGAACAGTCTTCATAGTTGACAGCATTAGTTTTCCATATAGTTTCACTCCACAGGTGGGTGCGGAGCTACACAGGGCAGGAACTGGGCCGGGAGCCTCCCGCATAGGCCCCGGCAAGAACTGACCTGGGGGCATATCCCAGTTCAGCATATGGGCCTGCATAGGCCAGAGCCAGGACTCGATCCTCGGTCTCTGGGGCTGCAAAGCGAGCATTTAACCCACTGAGCCATCCCAGCTTCCCCTGAACCCAAGTTTCCTTTTTTTTTTTAAAGATTTATTTATTGTTTTTGACAGAGAGAGATACAGAGTCAGAGACAGAGAGAAGGGGGAGTGCCCAGAACAGTCTCTATAGTTGCACATCATTGGTTTTTCCACATAGTTGCATTCCACAGGTGGGCGCGGGGCTGCACAGGGCAGGAACTGGGCCGAGGTTTTACCCCGGTGAGCACTGAACTGGGGGCACTCCCCAGTTAAGCATATGGGTCCACACGGGCCGGGGCTGGGATTTGATTCTCGGTCCCCAGGGCTGCAAAGTGAGCACCTAACCCACTGAGCCATCCCAGCTTCCCCCCGAGTTTTCTAATTGGTAAAATCATAGCTCTGCCTGTCCTATCTGCTTCACAAACTGCTAAGAAGACTTGGATTAAGTGAGATTATAGACGGGAAACCTGAAAATGTGCAAATGCTAGTTTTGTAAAAGGCTTCTTTTGGTGCCAGTAGGGTTTCTGCTCTTTGCCCCTTGCCCTCTGGACTTATGAGGCGTCTGTTCTTTCCTCCAGGTTACCTGTGCATGACAGATGAGTGGTTCTCTGAGTATGTCTACGAAGTGGTGGTGGACAGGAAGCATGTCCCTCAGGAGGTGCTCGCTGTGCTAGAGCAGGAACCCATTGTCCTGCCAGCCTGGGACCCCATGGGGGCTTTGGCCAAGTGATACCACCTCCAGTTCCTTCCTCCTCCCATGGAACCTGAAGTAGCTACAAAGGACAGATCGAGGAACTGAAGCCAAAGTTACACAGGTGACTGTGTTCCCACACGACACAGTCAGACTCTTGGATTTCTTCTCCAGGAACCTCTTTGGGGACGTGTGCTTTATGTTGAAACAAAATATTCTTAAAGAAAATAAAAGGGAAAGATCAGGCCACACTATTTACTCTCCTCATCTCCAAAACAGCTCAGGACCTCTTAGCATTTAATCAGATGTAATGGTTTCTCTTAACAGTGTCAAAAAGCTCTGGTTCGGTGTCTGTTTTAATAAGACAGGAGAGGATGAGCAGTTGAGGAGTATGGAGAGAAAACAGACATAATGCTCCTTGTTTCTAGAGTAGAGTCAGGGGAGGGCCATCCTAAGATTTGAGCTCAAAACTGCATGCTGCCTGACAGTCCTACTGTCCTTCCTCGATGGCAGTCACTGAATTCAATTTTTCTAAGGTAATTTTATGTGCCTCCAGCAGCCAGGAACGGGTGTTGATCAAGTCTAACAGGACTCCTTCCTACTGTTGTGAACAGTAGCGGGCACAGCTCCACTGTGTCAGAGTCGGGCTTAAGCAGAGGCTTAGAGAGCATCGGGTGAGAGAACAACCAAAACCTTATCATGATCTGAATTATAATTATTAGGTCATGATTTGAAGTATAACTATTGGGAGGGGGCTCTAGCCTCTGGAATTGGGACTTGGGTGGGCAGGAAAAAGTCGTACCCATTCTTTCTGATAACTAGATGGTGCTGAGAAGCTTTTGAATAAAACACTTTGCTAAATGAGAGTAAGTTGGCTTATTTAATCTAAAAAGTGTTTGTTTATTTAGCTACAAAGAAAAGCAAGCAGGTGGCTCGTGTTCTACAAAGTGAAAAAACAGCAAATTGATTCAGGGCTTTTTTCCTTCAGATCCTCTCTAAGATATGATCCTTCCCAGCCTGTGCTGATGCTCACTGGCTTCTGCAGAGGTCTTCTAAGTACCACAGTTAAGAGGGCTTGTGCCCCTGTCCTTAACCATTCTTTTACCCAGATCCAGGGTCCCTACAAGGCTGGGAAGTCAGGCTCTGCTGGGACCAGCCTTAGAATGGGCTGGAGAGTATGTATGTATGTGTGTATGTATGTATGTATGTATTTTTAAGATTTATTTTTATTGTTTTTGACAGAGAGGAAGAGAGACAGAGGGGGAGGGCCCAGAGCAGTCTCCATAGTTGCACTGTATTAGTTTTCTGCATAGTTTTATTCCACATGTTGGCATGGGGCTGCGCAGGGAACCGGGCCGGGGTCCCTCCACATTGGAAGCACACCCTGATGAAAACTGAACTGGGGGCACACCCCAGTTCAGCATATGGGTCTGCATGGGCTGGGGCTGGGATTCAATCCTCGGACCCTGGGGCTGCAAGACACTAGTGCTTAACCCACTGAGCAATCCCTGCTTCCCCAAGTATATATCTTACTATTGAGACTGGGCCTCCCTTTTGCTGAAAGCAAATAAGTATAGCACCCTCATTAACATTTTCATTAGCACCTGAGCTCCCTCCCTTCTGACTCTCCTAGAATCTTCTCAGTCCTAGCAGCAAATATTGTCTATCAGGACACTTTCCAAGATAATATTAGATAAAGGCTCAAGCTTTAACCAAAGTGTTAGGCAATATTCTTATAATCTTGTTCCAAGCAAGATAAGTAAATCCATTTCTAGACATATCATGGTGAAACTCTATAACAGATCTTAGAAGCGTCCAGAAAGAAAAGACAGATTATCTCCAAAGAAAAGACAATTAGATTGACAGCTATACTCATATAAACCAGGAGACAATGAAAAATGTCTTCATAGTGCTCTGAGAAATTGACTGTGAACCTAGAATTCTACACTTAGTGAAATTCTTTCAAGAGCAAGGGTGAAATAAAAGAGTTTCATGCAAAACCTGTTTCCCAAACAAGAGGGAAGTGATCTGGTACAGAAAGTCTGAAGTGCAACAAAGAATGTGAATCAAAGAAAGTGATAAATACAAAGTGACTAAGTAAAAAAAAAAGAAAAGGTAAAAACTAAACTACATGAAAATAGATCATTAGGGAGGGAGGTGATTGGGATAAACATTCTAAAGTCCTTATGTCATTCAGGAAAAAGGTAGTATATTGATTAACTTTAGACTTTGGTTTTCGAATTAAAGTGCTAACGATTTCTAGATAAACTATTATCAGTAGGCTGTAGTTCCCAAACAAGAATATAATCAGTCCATAAAAAGACAAGGTAGGGAACAGAAAGAAAAATGTGGGACAAATAGAGTGTCCAAAGTAAGATAGAAATAACCTAAATGTGTCAATAATTACAATATAAATGAGTTATATGGAAAAATAGGGTCACAAAAAGGACAAATTGTCAAACTGGATTTTCAGAAGAAATTTGGCCATAAGCTGATTATGCGACATCAGCAATCTAGGATATAACAGCATAAAAAAGATATATCAGGCAGAAGCTAGCCAAAATGAATCTGGTGTAGCTATACTAATAACTAGCAAAATTAGGGTCACTCAATAACCAAACAGACTAATTCTAGGGTATATTATTCACAGCCTCCTTGGAGTTGTACAACAGTGTCCCTGGAAATGGGCTTTTCGGGATGCTGGGATAGCTCAGGGGTTGAGTGCTTGCCTCACAATAATGAAGTCCGGGTTGGATTTGTGGCCCCAGTCCTTTTAACCCCATATGTTGATCTGCAGCACAACCATAGCCACTGGGATGGCAGTGAAGGTTCTTGCCTCCCATGTGGGAGGCCCCAGTTCAGTTCCTGCCAGGTGTGGCCCCACATCTACCTCTGTGGAATGAAACCGTATCACAACAATGAGGTACAACTACTGCTCTGAGTGCTTCTCTCTCTCTCCTCCCCATCTCAAACAATAAAATAAACCTTAAAAAAAATGCGGGGGAAGCCGGGATGGCTCAGCAGGTTAGGTGCTCACTTTGCAGCCCTGGGGACCGAGGATCGAATCCCGTCCCCAGCCCGTGCGGACCCATATGCTGAACTGGGGTGTGCTTCCCAAGCAGGAGGACCCCAGTTCGGTTCTTGCCCCACAGTTGGGCCCCTGGCTCAAGGGGGCATGCCTTCCATGCGGGAGGTCCCAGCCCAGTTCCTGCCCTGCGTCGCCCCCGCCCACCTGTGTGGAATGAAACCATGTTGAAAACCGATGACATACAACTATGGAGACTGCTCTGGGCTCTCCCCTTCTCTCTGTTTCTCTCTGCCTCTATCTCTCTCTGTCTCTGTCAAAAAAAAACACAACGATAAAATCTTAAAAAAAAAACACTTTCAAGCCAAAAGCATTCCTAGAGATAGTGGCTACATAATTATATATTTACTTGATTCTCTAGAAAAAATAGATTCTAAGTTAGTATATATGTACCAAATAACATTACTTCAAAATATGTAAAACAAAAACCGACAACTATATGGAAAAGTAAATAAGCCAGTATCAATTTAACAACTCACTTATTGATGGATCAACCAAAAAATCAGGTGAGTATATAAGAAGTAAGCACTTAAGGGGATGTCGGGATAGCTTAGCAGGTTGAGCACTTGCCTTGCAACCGTGAGGTCTGGGAATTGAATCCCAGTCCCAGTTCGTGCAAACCCATGTGCTAAATGAACTATGGCATAACTGGTAACCCCCGGGATGGCCTGCAAAGTTTCCTCTCATGCAGAGACCCCCACTTCCGTTTCCGCCCCATATGGCCCACATCCACCTGTGTAAATGAAACTGTGTCACAACTAATGATGTACAACTATGGAGACTGCTCTGGGCCCTCCCCCTTTTCTCTGTCTCTCTGTCAAAAACAATTAAGAGGGAAAGCTGGGATGGCTCAGTGGGTTAAGCGCTTGCTTTGAAGCCCTGGGGACCGAGGATCGAATCCCGGCCCTGACCCAGGCGGACCCACATGCCGAACTGGGGTGTGCCCCCAGTTCAGTTCTTGCCGGGACCTATGTGGGAGGCTCCCGGCCCAGTCAGTTCCTGCCCTGCGCAGCCCTGTACCCACCTGTGGAGCGAAACTATATGGAAAAACTAATGTCAACTATGGAGACTGCTCTGGGCCCTCCCCCTTCTCTCTGTCTCTCTCTGTCTCTGTTTCTCTCTGTCAAAAATCAATAAAATAAATCTTTAAAAAAAGAATTAAGGAAAAAGAAATTAGAACAGCAAAATAAACCTAAAGAAAATAGGTAATAATAAAGATACGTGCAGAAATTAAACTTAGATCAACAAAGCCACAAGTGTGTTCTTTAAAAAAAAAATGAAGCTAATGAACACCTTCAGCAAGAGTGATCAAAAAAAAAAAGGATACTGACTGACAGATGCAGATATTTAAAAAACAGAAGATACTCTAAACTTTGTCAAAAGTGACAAGGGGATTTGTTAGGAGACAAATCCACAGCTTGACAAGAACAGGAGAGGAGAAACAAGCTGAAAAGCAGATAGAGATGTTTTAAAAAGCTTTAAGCAGAACTAAAAAAGTTTAATCCTGAGCCAGTGGTAGAGACAGCCGATGATAAGCAAACCAGTTTACGTTGCATAATCCCCAAAAAGCTCAGATGCAGTAGCACCAGGTAGCCTTACGCTGGGAATTGGGGGTGAAATGTTAGATCCTTTCCCTACTTCAGGCAACTAGGTGACTGTCCCTCCTTTGCTCTGCAGCCAACTCAAGATTTGTTTTGGAGAGGGAAAAAATTTACAGTCTGGAGGTCAGAAACAGCTGAGAGTGAAAGTACCATCAGGGGGTTGAGCATTTACAGTCTGAATCTTCTCAGTTACTTTGGACTCCTAGAACTCTAGTGCCCAGAAAATTGGAAGTCTCTGGGAAATCTCGATTAGCCCAAGAGGAAAAATGTAAAGAACTATTTTATGGCATAAAGAACTAGTTTATGAGGCTGGCATAACCCTGACAAAGGCAATATTAATAAAAGAAAAAATTACATGCGAGTCTCACCCATAAACATAGATGCCTATGTTCTGAACCCAATGTAAACCAAATCCAGCACAATGTAAAAGGATGTTTCACAACCAAATATTTAATAAAAGCTACTTCTCAAAGTTAGGATCCTGTGGGAAGAAACAAAGAATAGTGGACATATCTTCTCTGCTGAAGATAAAGGGGAAATAGGCCCACACTGTAGCCAGAGATTAGAACTTGAAGCACTTACTAATATTTGGGTAACTAGTGAGCTTGCAAATGGAAGATGTGAATTGTCACCTCCTCTAACTCTGGAATGTCCTTGCCAGCCCCAGGACTCCTCATGAGACATGCAGAGTCATGTTCACCCACCGGGTCCCGTCCAAGAAGCCAGGAGCTGATAGGGAAGCCTTCAGAATGTGGTTGTGGACCACCCACGTGCTCTGTCCTTAGAGAGCAGCTTAGTTCCAGCTTGCTGTGGGCAGGGCCAGGGCATGTGCACCGTCATTCCTGTTTTCCCAGACATGGAATGTGGGTGCGCATTCTGGCTGACGATGGCCATCATCGTTGGTTATGTTGGATTTTTTCTTTTAAGTAACTCCAGAGGAGCATTCTCATATTTAGGACCACTTGTTCAGAACCACAAAACTGATTCTTTGTCCCTGGGGTCTGGGATACAATGGGATTGAAAACTAGGAATAAATTGGGCAGAGTTGCCTTGTTACATTTCCCCCTTTCCAACTCCAAGCCCTGACACACTCCCACAAAGGGGAAGGGGAAAAGGAGGGAGGGAATGTGTACCTCCTACAGGCTGCAGTTCTTTGGGAACAGAGTGTGCGGAGACGGGAAGCCCTTCTGCTCTCCTTTTTCCTGGTACAGTGTGAATACTGATTGCTCTCTCTCTTCTAGGAAAACTAGTTCAGTATCTCCTCTTGAAACGGATGGAGTGGGCTCTGGAACCATCTCACAGGCTACTTCCTAAGGGTGTTTATTTTATTTTTGTTTTAAATCAGCAGCAGTACAGAAAGATAGGGTAGCTGAGGCAGGTGGGTATGTGGTACAAAGTGCCAGAGTGAGCCTGACTTAAGTTGCAGCCTCTGCATCTCACTTGGCAGAGACCTGACAGGTTCCCTCCTCGACACGTCTCCAAAACAGGTGAGAAGTCCTCTACGTCCTCCTTGGACATACTCAGTGACAGGAGCACACAGCCTCCTCCGGTGTGGCCCCTGCCCACCTCTCCACACTCAACTTCTCACTTCCCTTCTTGTTCACTCTGCTCCAGTCAACCCACTCTGTCCCGCAAACGTACCAAGCTCATCCCGCCTCCTTGCTGCTCCCTTTTCCTGAAGCTCTCCCAGCAGGTCTCTGCATGGCTGGCGTCTCATGTTTTAGGTCATGGCTGGAATGTCAAGGCCACCCTGATCACCTTATCTAAGGAGCCAGCTCCCCCACCCCCACTGCCTCTACCGACCCCAACACCTGTCACTCTATTCTGGGACCAGGGTCTATTTCCTTCACAGTGTTGATCACTTTCTGAAATTCTTTATTTGCATGATTATGTTCATTTCCCCCAAGGTCAATACTCCCCATCAGCTCCCCACTGGCAGGGGTTTTGTCTCGCTCACCACTGTCTTTACAAGCAAGTGGCAAATGGCTGACTGAATATGCCCTACATTCTGACACTGATAATCAATTAAAAGTTCAGACATAGATCCAAAGTCTGCTCCCCTAATAACTTGCTCAACAGGGACAAACAGAAGGAGAACAAGACCCCAAAATCTTATTTCTTTTTTTTTTTTTTAAGATTTATTGGGAAAGCCGGGATGGCTCAGCGGGTTAAGCGCTTGCTTTGAAGCCCCGAGGACCAAGGATCGAATCCCAGCTCTGGCCCAGGCGGACCCACATGCTGAACTGGGGTGTGCTTCCCGAATGCAATGAGGCCCCCAGTTCAGTTCAAAAAAAAAAAAAAGATTTACTGTTTTTGACAGAGACAGAGAGAGACAGAGAGAAGGGGGAAGGCCCAGAGCAGTCTCCATAGTTGTACATCATTAGTTGTGACATAGTCTCATTTCACACAGGTGGATGTGGGGCCGTGTGGTGCAGGAACTGAACTGGGGGCCTCCCACATGGGAGGCAGGAACCTTCATCACTGGGGTGGTTACCAGCTATACCACAGTTCAGCACATGAGTTTGCACAGGCCTGGGCCAGGAACCGAACCCAGGACCTCGCAATTGCGAGGCAAGCGCTCAACCACTGAGCTATCCCAGCATCCCCAAGCAGGTAACTTTATGAGTGAGATCTTCTAGTAAGCACCATAATAGTTATGAAAGGGCTCAAAATTGGAAAAGCAAAGAAATGCTGACTGGTTTAAACTAACTTCTAACCAGTGACCACAGATATCAAGGATGAGAGTGATCAGCTTACCAAGTAGAGACTGAGGGGAAACCTCCCTACATGTGGAGACACAAGTTATTTCAGAGTTCCTGGAAGGGAAGAAGAACCAAAGAGATGGGGCCTGTTTATCATCTTGAGCAGGCAAAAGAAAACTGGAAGTGAGAGGCAGGAGAGAGGAGTGTCTTCAGGGAGCAGAAGCAGAGGGCTTGAGTTCTAAATAAAATCATTCTGTCCTTCCTGATCAGATCCTGATCGGACTTCACTGCTTGGCTCACAGCATCCTTGCTAGTCAATAAGAGAAAATAGTTACCTCCTTCCCAAGGGTGGAAAAGAAAAATGCAGTGGTGCTGAGTCACTTGGCCCCATTTGG
Organism: Craseonycteris thonglongyai; assembly: GCA_004027555.1. Taxonomy (NCBI): domain Eukaryota; kingdom Metazoa; phylum Chordata; class Mammalia; order Chiroptera; family Craseonycteridae; genus Craseonycteris; species Craseonycteris thonglongyai. The sequence goes on from PVKE010001750.1 coordinate 24,889, forward strand.
GAGAGAAGCGTGTGTGCTGCATCCAGGGGAGCTGGCCGCTGGGCACTCTTTCAGCTCCTTGCCTTCTTTGTGATAAGCGTGGGGCCTCCAGAATGTCTTCCTGGGTCCTTCCTTTCCCCCCTCTCTTTTTTCTTTCCTTTTCCCCACTTCTGTAACTTAAAAAAAATGTTGCTGTTCTGAAAAAGTTTTATAAAATTATTACCTATTCCTGGCAAATAGTTAAGTAGTAGTCAAGGGTAGACAATGACAAAATAATGTTTCCTCCCACCTGTAATGTCCTTTCCCACCAAAGCACTTACTATTCCTAGTTTCTTCTATACACTTAAGAGAGATTTCAGTACACACATCAGCCTGCCTCTCCCTCCAAAGTCTGTGTTTTCCATATTCCTTTCCTCAGTTAACAATAAATCTTGTCAACCTCCCCAAATCAGCCCAGATAAAACCCCTCGCTCTTTTTCACAGCTGTGTGGTGCTCCATGGTTGGGTTTACCATGATCCGCTTACCAGTCCCTTGGGCCCTGGTTTTTATGGCACTAAGTCTGTTAAGAGTCAAAGGCATCTCCCGAGTCATTCAGTGCCAGTTCGTAGGTTGATGGGCCTTCTGTGTGCTGACCCATGGAGAGAGGCAGGCCCCATTCCTTAGGAACTCAGCCTAGTGGAGGCGGCATCTGGGAGATACCCAAGGGCTATAACTCACCTGTGTATACACAGGGCTGTGTGGGCCCTTCTGATACTCTGCTTCTCCTGGCTTCAACTTCTCTGCCAAGACTGAGAGGAAAGACAGCTGTGCTCCAGAACGTGGCCCCAGCTAAGGGTAGTTAAGTCAGGAAGGAAATCCGATAGGAGGGAAGTAAGAATAAAAACCCTGGCTCAAAAGATCTTACAGAAAGAGCATGGGGTACTCACAACACCTATAATATCTGAGGGAAGAGGGTTTATTTAGCAAAGGCAGTAGGTTCATAAGGAATGAGAAAGAAGAGGCCAGGTGACCAAAGACACAGTGCATGTACTTTCAGATGTTTTCTGCCTTCCTCAGGGCTGAGCCTGACCCTAGCTCCCATCCCTCTCCCACACCTCAGCGCCATGGCCCGCCTGGCACCTTGAAGGGGCTTTCCTTCCCATTCCCTTTGCCTTGCATCATCTGGCCCAGAGAGCGCCTGCCCAGGGGCCTCCTAGGTCCCCTCCTGGGGACAAGCCCAAGGTTCACAGTGGCAGGATGTGCTGTATTTGTGTGTGGTTGCACATAAACACAGTCACCAAAACTCTTTCACCTCCCTGGAATGGAGGGGCGGTGCCTGGAAGGGATAGAGCAGGAAGGCATCTAAGGGCTGGGAATGCTGAGGGGAAGCCCACCAGAAGGGATGGGCTTCGTCTTCTATTATTGTGTAAACAGAGCAGAGGCAGGGCAGACAGATAGCACCGGGGCTTCCAGAGGGAGAGGCTGACTTACAGGGTTTGCCCTGGCCTGGCTGCTTGGGCAATAGTTGCTGGCTTTGAGAGCCCCAGGGAGTGGGTCTTGGTGGCAGTGTTTGTGTGTGGTGAGGGCGAGCAGGCTGGGGAGAGGATGTAATTGTTTAAATGTACTCTTTACCTTGCAGAACTAAAGACTGTTTACTCTGCATCATAGCAGGCCAAGGCCCCCCTAATTCTGGGCAAGAGCTAGTGGAACAAGGAGGCATTATTGCTGAACCATGGGCCCCAGGCACGTCTCCCAGGTTCACATCATCTCTGAGAGCTCCATCACTTTCTCCGGATACCAACTAGTCAAGGAGCTCCGCAGGTCCTCCTCCTGGTTCCTGACTACCACCTCTTCCCCATTTGCTCAGGCACGGCCCTGCCTCGTTCTACCTTCTAAGTTACTCATCCGCCTCCGACCACCCCCACTGCCCTGCCCTACCTCCAGCCTAAGTGGATGAAGCCACTGGATCCCTCCCGAAAACCGTCTTTCCTCGTGCCTCTGCCACTCAGGGCTCGCTATGCCTTCCATGTTTGGCACAGCCCCTCTCCCGGACTCCTACAGGCAAAGGTTGTATCTTCCTCAGTGCCTGGCATGGAGCAGGGGCCCAGGCCATGAAGGAGCTACAGAGGAGGCAGACAACTGGGAAGGGCTGCGCTGCCCTTTTCCGACAGTAGATGATGACGTCTGTCTACTCACCCAGATTTGGGGGTCAGGATGGGCAATCAAGTGGAGCTCCACAGGCAGTGAGAACCTGGGGCCGGGATGCACGCTCTTGGCCAGGGAGGGAGTCAGGTGCTGAGAATGACAGGGCAGTTGTGGCAACGAGAATGGGAAGCAGGACAGGGAAGGGTCAGCTTTATGGAGGAGAGAGGCCGGATTTGCTGAGAACGTGGGGCAGCTGAAACTAAGAGGTGGCTGTGGAATGGCACCCACGGGGACAAGGGGAAGAGAGAGGACGGGCCCCCTGGGACAATTTGGTGTGCACTGTACCAGGGAGGCCGGGAGGAATGAGGGAAAGTTCAGTCTGTGTGATTCTAATGTCCTGTTCTGAGTGTGTGTCCCCCCCGCCCTGGACAGCATGCACGAGGGGAGAAGACTGACCTGGGTGCTCCAAGGTCGAAGAGGGAAGTTGAAGTCTCCCTCAGGAGAAGAGGGCACTGGTATCAGCCCCTCCACCCCCACAGCTGGGTGGTATCCACCATTGATTCCTGTTTTACAGACAAGAGACCTGAAGGCCATATAGGATGAGGTTGAGGAATTTACCTTGTGTGGGAACAAACCCACACAGATAGTACAGGGCCAGAGCCGGGACTCCATGCCGGTCTGTGGGACTCCCACCCTCTAGGCACCCACACCCAAGAAAGCGGTTCCAGGAGGGGCCCAGGGTGGTCAGATAGGAATAGGTATTAGGGTCTAGAAAGACGGCCAGGAGTGGTGGGTTCAACAGATCATGGGACTGTGGCATGGTGTTAAAAAGCCACGTTGAGCCAGAGTGGAGAAAAGACTGGGTGGAGACAAGAACCATAGCCAAGGACTGAAGTCAACTCCTTGCCTCCCGCAGCCTTGGGTCCCCCTCCCAGTGCCCTCCTTGCAACCACACCTCACTTTTATGTAGCCCCTTGTTTAGACAGCACTTACACAATTGTTTATGAAGGCCAAGAGGAACCTGGGATACATCCGAAAGGAGGAGTGGGCGGATGCGGGCCCTGCCACCCCGGGATTCAGCCAGGAGAGGAAATCCCCACACTTGCCCGGGAACCACCAGCCTGGCTTTGCCACCTTGAACCCCAGGCAGCTCACCACAGCAGCCCGGGTGCTCTCTGGTCGCCGTGCGCTCCTTGCAATCGCCACCTTGACGTCTAGGTGGCACCAAAACCCCACACTGATTCCTCCCCGATTGCGGCGCCGCCCACACCCGGGTACAAACGCCTCCAAACGCCAGCTGGGCGCGAGCTCAGCTTTTTGGGCTCCAAACGTCCGAGCACACGGGGACTGCAAACTTATTGCTAATTTCCTTTCTGCCTTCTACTTTGCTAGGTCCCCGTCTCTGCTGGGGACAGGTAGGTGGGTCAGGCCTTGTCCCCTCTCCGCTTCAGGGATATTCCACAGCCAGTACTGCATCTGTTCTTTTCAATTGCAAAACAAATACTGAAAAACAAAACAAAACATTACATTCCTTTTTAAACATAAGGGTTTTTTGTTTGTTTTTAATTAGCAAAACAATATATATTCACATGGTTCAAAACAAAAGGTCGCTGTTGAACCTCTTTGGATAATAAAAATAGTGTAGTTGCTCATCCACTCACCCAACACCACAGGCATATGCAGGTTTTTGTTTGCTTTTTGCAGGTCCCCGCGCATATACCTGTCCTGTGACTGCTTTGAACTCCGCTCCTTCACACGGCGGGAAAGAATTCATTCATCCTTTCCGCCGGAGCCGACTGCGGGCCACTGGGCTGGGCGCTGCCGAGCACCGTAGGAGGCGCTGAGCTCACCGCCCGGCGGCAGAGCCAGCCACGCTCCAGGTGCGGTTAAGTCCTCGGAAGGAAAAACGGGCCAGGACTCAGGATGGGGGTGGTGGGGGCGGGGCCCGTGGTCCAGACAGAGGGCTCCGAGGAAGTGACAGGGAGCAGACACCTCAATACAGTTTGGGGAGCAGTTGGTAAGGGAGAAACTAGACCTGTCAGTGTGGCTCAGCCCCTCCCCCCGAAAGGTTAGAAAGCCAGAAAGTTGGGGTTCTTGGCTCTGCTCGGGCCACTGCCAGCCCCTCCCCGCCGCGGGCTCCCTCTCTTTGTGGGGCACTGTCCCTCCTGGGGAATGAGTGAGGGACCCGGGTTAGGGGGGCGCCTCCCTTTCCACCCCCCCCCCCCCCCCCCCCCCCCCCCCCCCCCCCCCCCCCCCCCCCCCCCCCCCCCCCCCCGAGCGCGCCCAGACGGCCACCACCCGCCCCCGCGGCCGCGCCGGCAGGGAAACGTAAAGTTTGTGCGGCTCAAAGTGACGCAGAAATTCTTAAAGAGCTCTGGGGCGGCGGATATCTAGAGATCAGACCATGTGAGGGGCCGAGAGTACAAATAGCGCAGCCCGGGCGCAGCTCCCGCACAGGCAGCGGCCGCCCGCGGTGCCTCGACGGCGCGAGCCCCGGACCGGCCGCCCCGCACGCCCGGCAGGTGGGTCCGCGCGCACGCTCGTGTCTCGCCCACTCTTCTTTCCAGGCGAGGGCGGCGGGCTCCTCGGGAAGAACGAGTGTGGGCCCGTCGGGCCGGAGGGGAAGGTGACGGTGGGTGGCGGAGCCGGCTCTGCAGGGCTCCTCCTGTTGCATGCACCGGCTTTGCGGTGTCCTGAGTGCCAGCCGAAGACCCTGTGAAATGGTCTTAATAAAGTGCTGTCCGGCACTTGGGGAAACACTGCTTGAGTTTCACCCCGTGGCGTATGTTGGATCTCGACTTACCTGCCATCGCATGCAGGTGGCTCTAGACGCAAAGTCATGTCTGCAGGGAGAGTTCTGGTGGACATGCATGCCCAACTCTCTAGAGAAATCTGTGAATGACACTAACGTGGGACGAGTGTCCGGGTGCTTGGGTTTCCTTCAATGCAGGCTCAGACATCTCTCGGGCCATTCACAGTTTATGGGAAACCCTAATTCCAGCCAGTATGTGACCGTCAGACGCTTGAAAACATGTACAAATTTGTTTTCAAAAAAGCTGTCTGGAGCAAAAGAATGCTCAGGGGCACTTTGCCTTTGGCTTAGCGAATTTCTCCTTCTGTTGCGGTTCTAAAGAGTTTGAGAGGGGTAGCATTTCTGAGTCAGACATAACCAAGGCTGGTGTGTACTTTTATGATCAATATTGTTCAGGAAAAAAATTAACCTGCTCAATGGATTATTTATGAGCCTCCTAGCTCTGTCTCATCACAGTTAGACAAGATCAAGTACTTCATGTGTTTTGACTTCAGTTATGTAGGAAAAATGTCTAAGAAAGTAACATTGGAATTAGTGTTTTATGGAACGGAGGGGTACCGTGGGCAGCGTTAGGGTTTGGGTTTGGGTTTGGGTTTCTAGCAGTAGAGGGGAGCACGGAGCTTTGACTCTTTGTCCTACTACTTGCTTTTGTATGGAGCCGCTGATGCCCCAAAATTCAAGTTTTTCTACCACAGACTGGGTGGGGGAAGCTGCTTCCAGCAAGGGTGAGGGGCAGGTTCTTCTGGGGCTTGTGCAAATTTAGCAAGCTCTATGGAGCATGGAGTTTCCTGATTTTCACTGAACCTGAATAATAGCAAATTGAAACTGCTTCATAATTCATCCGAAATCCCTTCAACACACCAGTGATCCTCCTAGGACATTTTGTAGATGTAAAACCGGCCGAGATAGTCAAACCCATTTCTTTCTGTCTCCTTGCTTAAGAAATACATATGCTTGGGGTGAGTAGCAGGTTGGGGGTGGGGAAGGAATACACTGAAATTTTAATAGAATCAGCTAAACCTCAGAAATTCCTCTTGGGGACATTTTTAGAGTTTTCTGGGCATTTTGGTGGAAGTCAGAGAGGCACACCAGTTTCTCCAGTGGTGACATGGCACTAGAGTGTGGTGCATGGTGGGAGAGTTCTGTCTCATGGAGCAAGCTGGCAAAAACGCCGTGGATGACCCCTCTAAAGAGAAACAGGTAATTCTAGAAATTCAGCCAATCAGTGGAAGTTCCTTCCCCTTTCTACTCCTCGAATGGTGTAATTGAGGAGAACAAAGGCCAGCTACCTGAAGAGGTTTAATTTTAATTTGTCTTAATGAATCAACAGGATATGGTCATGACTTGACTTTTTTTAAATACAGATGCCTGGATGGCCAAAGAGAAAATGTTGCGGTCATTTTTCTGTCAGTTTAAGTAAGTACCTTGGACCTTAGCTATTCCAGGTCACAGATCGGCTCCTCTGGGTCTTATGTCCTCGGCTCCCCTCTGACTCATTCTGTGGCTGGGACCCTAATCTTTTGCTTTAAGCAAACACCAGTTGAAATGATGGAGCAAAATGCCTCCGGGCCAGGACTTTCTACTTAAATGTTGCCATCAAATCAGGACACACGCAAGTTAAGTCCCACACCTCAGCCAGGGGCAGCCAGCGGGCTGGGAGTTCCCCTTTGGGACCTGCGCAGGGTGTGGTGCGGTGGAGCCTCCTCCAGGAAGTGCAGATTCGGGCTATGCGGGGCGTCGTCCTCATCAGCGTCGGGGAGCTATTGCCAACTGACTGCACTCCCCTGAGGTTTGTGCACGGAACAGGCTGGGGTGTGCTGTCAAAGGTCTAGTAAAGTGCCCTGCTTCTCCATTCCTGGGGCAAGTGATGCTGTGCCCCCCACCCTGCTCCTGTGGGTCCAGGCACGGCCACCCCAACCCTGGGTCAAGGGTATTTGTCAGTTTTCACCGGGCAAAATAGCATGCTAAGGAAACGCTTGTCTTTATAAGGGAGACCCATGTGGAAAACAGATGAATCTAGCCTTTAAGAGAAACCTGGCATCATGATTTTCCCTGGGCAGAGGGGTGGCCTGCTGCTCTAGGGTGGGCACAAGACCCACCATCAGGCAACACAGACCCCTTAGAGCTGGCAGAGCTCATGGTACTGACGTGTGACCACATTCAGAAATGGCCTCTGAGCACCATCTCTGTGCAGGGAACATTCCCCCCAGCCTGACCTTGGTCAGCTCTCAGGGACCCGGAAGATGAGTGCTCCTTTACTGACCGCCAACACCACGTTTTTAAGCCAAGAGTGTGTTTTCCCAGCCCTGTATCTGCTGGGGTGACAGAATGGGGAGAGATAGGTGAGTGTGCTGTCTTATTTTCTTCTTTCCTTTGGCCTCCCTGGCATCTGACAGCAGCTGTCACCCCAAACCTGAGCCAAGGGCAGTTAAGCCATAGGCTTTCCAAAAGCCAGGGGTTAACCCAGAAACCCCTGGTCTGCAGAGCAAGAGCTGGACCCTGGTGACATGGAGACATGGAAGTGATGTCCCCAGACCGGCTTGGTGGCCAGGGTCCCCAGGCACTGACAAGTGGCAGATGGCATGGGGAAGGTCTCCTGAGATCCCAAGGTCCAGTTCTTTGTGTCTTTATTTAATGTGAGATGAGGGTTGTCACAAGGCCCAGTGGCACTGGGAGAATCCAGAGCTGGAGGCTAGGAGGTCAGCTCAGTGGGAGGGAGCAAGTCAGGGAGCGGGCCTTTGCCTTCTTGTGTTTTTATGTGGTCTTCCTGGGCATAGTCAAGGAAAAAGAGCATTCTATTTCCTTTGCTCCTGAGCTGCTGAATGAAAATAGCATGAACTGAATTTGTTCCTCTCAGAGGCACCCTAGAACTAGGGAGGTGCCGAGCTGCAAGGGCCTTGGCCGGGATCTGCTCCAAGCCCTGCACGGCTTGCCCAAGTTCGCCCACAGCCCTGAGGACACTGCTAGACCTGGAACCTGAGTCTCAGCACTCTGTTCTTTTCTCTCCTGTGGGTGTGTTGTTTTTAAACGCTAATCTAGTTAGCTGGCTCTTTCCCTTGTCTCAGAGGAAAATAGCCTTGGCAGGGAGGAAAGGGGAGGGACGGAAGGTGGGGAGAGAGGAGATAAGCTATTCTGGGCACACCACTGTCAGGGTTGGATTGGAGTCTTCTCAGCTCCTTTGAGGGCTAGAAATATTTTTCTCCCGCCAGTTTTTTACTTTGAAAATTTTCAACTGAAAAGTCAGAGTAATGATCTAGTGAACCCTCACCCAGATTCACCAGCAGTTAAAATTTGGCACATTTGTGCATGTACTCTTTCTGATTATACCTAATTTTTGCACATGTAATAGATACATAATTTGATACATTGTGCGTATTACATCATTAATGTCATAATTATACAATTTATATATATGTGTGTGTGTGTGTGTATGTATATGTATGTGTGTGTGTGTATATAACTTTTGTGTTGAATCATTGAGAATTTGCAAACATTCAAATACTTCCCCCTAAAGACTTCAGCCGGTGTCTCCTATGAACAGGAACACTCTCCTACATAACGGATCCCCGTTATTAATCACATTTGGGAAACTTAACACTGATAAAATGTTATTATCAAATATACAGCCCATACTCAAATGTCTCCCTGTCTCATGAGGTCCTCCTCAGTTTAGCTTTCCAGGTTACTTTCTGAGACCAGAAACTCGAAGGGATTGTGAACTATCTCTTCTTGTTCTTATTTCAGGGTATCTGAGAACTAGATCAGTACTATGTCATGATGAACTGATTTTTCATGAATGTCCCCAAACTGCATGTGTGACTTGTAGTAAAGCACTGTTCAGAACCTCTGAACCTAAGAGTATAAGCAACACCCAAGTCACAAACATCATGTGGCTGAAGAGTTGGGGGCACATGGCTCCCAAGCCCCATCTCCACTCTGCTGCCTGACGCCATCTCTCTCCTCTCACTTTGTTCTCCCACCCAGAGAAATGGGCCCAGTTCACCTCTCCTTTCATCTTCACCACTCACATTTTATTTAGTTCCATGTCAGGCCCCTTTCTCCTCTCCTTCTCTCTCCTACCTTGCTCAGTGGCCACAAGTAACTCCAATCTCTTCCTAACGCACTTTCCCTGGGCCTGGTTTTCTCCTCTCTCCCCACTCCTCTTCCTCTCTTGGCTCCCTTTGTGGGTCTAATCATGTCTGTTTCACACAAAAGTCATCTCAATAATATACCTATTACTAAGAAAAAGACAATCTGTTTGAAAATGCTTCCATTTATCTCGATTTCTATTTAATTGCATACCCGTACATTGCATTATAACAAGAACAAGTGAGTGTTTAGAAGACGTGACACCCCTAATTCTCCTTAATCTAACACATCACCTGTTTGACTTTCCCAAGTCTTTTTTCTGGCCTTGTCCATGTTGAAACATGACAGCAACAGAGTAAAAGCAGTTCTGCTTTCTGTAAAATAGTTGTGACGTGTAATAAGGAATTCGTGTCATCAGCTTCTGAAGCTCTTTAAACTCTCTACTTCCTTGGCCTTCTGTCCTTCAGTTTAGTTTTCCTCAAGAACCAGAATGTTGAAATAAATAAATAACTTCTAATCAGTCTCACTGTCACCCTTAGCCCCACCCCCTTACTTTGTAGTGCCTAACAACATTCGTTTCTACAGCTCGCATTTCAGATGTTTTAGTATTTTTATGGTTAAACTAGGATTTTGTAAGCTGGCTTAGGAGACTAACCAGCATTCACAATATTTATTTCTGTGGGTAGAAAATATATTCCAACTTCCAAACAAGCGACTCACAGATGAATGTTTGGAACACAGGCCGTTGATGGGTGTGCCCTCCCGGTACTTGTTTTAAGGACATGCCCGTCTTTTTCAGTCCATAGGCCATTAAAATGATTGTTGGTGACATTCCTCCCTCTGTCCCTAAAATGCACAGCAGGTCGTCCTGATGGGTGAGAGCAGGAGGGACAGGGTCCCTGGGAATGGGGTGCAGGGGAAGAGAGAAGAGTATCTCACCTGAGGCTCAAGCCTGCCAATACGGGCACTGTGGTTCCCTGGACTCTGCTCAGAAACCCAAAGTAAACCCTCGGTGCTGGGAACTGTGCAGTACACACACCAGTCCACCAGCACTGGGCACAGAGATGTGTCGGCCATGGAGCCATGGCCCCTGCTGCCCCGGAAATGCAAAGCCAATATATGTGAAAAGATAAGCAATGACGAATGATGGAGTAGAGAGATATCTCTGGCTGGGGTGGTGAGAGGAAGCTTCATGGGATGGCTGGACAGAAACTGTAGTCAGGCCTTGGAGGATGCCGGGTGATTAGAGAGAACAAAGGTGTGGGGTGAGGATGCCCTGGGCATGCTCAGCAGCCCACTTGCCCCTGATAACCTGGGATGCTTGTTAAAATTTAGCAGCCACACGGATCTCTTGAGTTAGAATCTCTAGGGGAGCAGCCCAGGGCTCTGCTGTTTACAAGTTTCTCATGACTCCAAGCCACTGATTGAGAGGAGCCAGGGAGGTCCATGGAAGAAGACGGAGGCCCCAGCTCCTGGCTCAGGCTGCCCACTTGTTGTATGCTGGGCTATGAATCACTTTGCTCTGTGGGCCTGTTTTCCTGCCTAGGGTGTGAAATGGAAAAGCAAAATGGGCTGCATATGTGTGGTGGCCTAGTGGCCATCAACTCACTGGTATTTACTGGTGCTTTCCGTGTTCCTGACACTGAGTTAAGTATTTGTCATACTTTAATCCCCACAACAGCCTTTAGGAAGTAGGGAATGTTAATGGTCTGTTTTATACATGAGGAAATGGGGGCTCAGAGAGGTTAAGCAACTTACCCAAAGTCACACAGCCAGTAAGTGGTAGACCTGGGATTCCAGTGCAGATCTGTGAGACAGGAAAGTCGTGGATTGTGAACACACAGGAACTATTAAGTGAGGCTTTGGGAAGGTGGTTAATCTAGGGCTTGGTTGTTCGTGTTCAGTAGAGGAGGGCTATTCAAGCCTATGTAGACCAAATTCATTGCTTTCTATTACCATCAAAATGAATAATCTATTGTACTTTTGGCCAGCCTCCAGAGTGACCTCAATCCTACCACAAATGGTAGGGTTTTTACACTCTGGAGAGAAGCTCGAAGCTTTCTTCTCCCAGGCACAGAAAGTTCTGGACAGAAACCCTTTTCCTCTCTCATGGTAACCGGCCCTAAAGATTTAGCCTATTTAATTCCTCTCCCAAAATTAAACTATTGGACTGTCTTATCTAAGGAATTCTCTGGATAAGGAGATGGTTTTGATAGTGGAGTTACTTCTACCTTGTAAGTTAGGCCAACTACACATCCCATTTTGAAGATTTATTTTTATTGTTTTTTGACAGAGAGAGACAGAGAGAAGAGGGAGGGCCCAGAGCAGTCTCCATAGTTGACAGCATTAGTTTTCCATATAGTTTCACTTCACAGGTGGGCACAGGGCTGTGCAGGGCAGGAACTGGGCCAGGAGTCTCCTGCATAGGCCCCGGGCAAGAACTGAACTGGGGCACACCCCAGTTCAGAATACGGGTCCACATGGGCCGGGGCCGGGATTTGAACCTAGGTCTCCGGGGCTGCAAAGTGAGCACTTAAGCCGCTGAGCCATCCCAGCTTCCCTGACATGTCTCATTTTAAACGGGACAGAAAACAACAGCACTGTTCTGTTTTAAATGGTACATAAGGTCAGCCTAGTCTGACTGGGCTGAATTCAAGGTGTTAGTGGGCTGACCATATGTACCATTTGAGATGGGACGGTACCATTATTTTCTGTCCCCTTTAAAACAGGATGTCTGGCCAGCCTACTTTAAGTCCAAAAAACAAGCAGATTTTCTTGACTCTATTCATATCATGAAGTCTCTTTATTTTACTTGGAAGGTGAATCAGGAGTCCCTGTGGCTTGTTGTGTATGACACACACCTCAGAGAATTCAGCCGTCCCTTCAACAACAATCCAAATACGAACCTGCCTTCTTACATGGTGGAGCTTGTGAGCCAGAATCAATGGAAACCCAGGGCCCTGTGGAAGAAGCTGTGCAATAACAACAAAGGGAAGGCTCTTAAAACCTGAGGGCAATTTGGAGCTAGAAATGTAAGGTTTCTCAGGAGCTAGCTGGCTTACGTGACGCCACCCACGGCCTGTCTCAGCTCAGCCTGGGACAACAGCCGTACATACAAGGTGTAAAGGGAAGATTCCAGGCTCTTTCTGGTTACGGAGAAACTCAGAGCCTGCCTGGAGGAGGTCAGGCTGTATCACATTAGCAGAGACCTCAGCTAGAGCAGGAGGTGCAGCATCCCTGAAGTAGGGCCAGCCTCTCCCTCCTTACGCATCCAGCAAATGGTCATGGAGGCTCCGTGCCGCCATGTCTCCAAACACCCAGCACCTAGTAGGCGTACAGTATAGCACTGCTGAATTAGGGTTGATCCGGGAAGAGGGTCAGGTTTGGTGTTTGCCGTATTATTAATAGTTAGAGCCTGAGCTCCATAATTCCTATCGTCCTTGGTAGGTGTTTGGGGACCTTTAGACTTCCTCTGAATAGAGAATGCCAATTGCCGCTTGGTTATATGACCTGTAATTAATCTTATCTCAGTGGTAAACCCATAATTTGTGCTGGTTTTTGTTTTGTTTTTGAAATGGAAATGGAACATCCTGAGAAATGAACTCACTTTGATCTCCACACATGAAGTCAAAGCACAACATTTCTAGGGTTGTTTTTGCTTAGAATTTGCTGATGGGCGTCAAACAGACACAGAGGAATACAGGCGTTTCCAAAGGGCTGGGAGGTTTCATGACTAATCACTGTAACTGTAATTACATGCTTGCTCAGATACTGGTTCCCCTGGCTACAGAGACAGGGTTTGTGGAAAGAGACATGGAGATTTGATCAGGAGAAGTTTAAACAGAAATCATCCTTTTCACTAGCGGGGAGGTGGGGTGAATGTGCCCCCTCCCCCGGCTGAGAGGAAGCAGATGTGTGAACAGGAAGTCCACTGGCAGCCCATCCACTGCACCACTGTGCTGCCCCCTCCCCCCCCCCCATGTGTGGTCAATGAAATTCCTGCATGTGAAGCTGTCATTCTACCGAGGAGCTAGCTGGGTTACAGGGCACTACCCAGGGCCTGTCCCTGCTCAACCTGGGACAGTGACACATTAAAGGTGCAAAGCAAAGCAGAGAAACTCAAAGTCGGCCTGAGGGAGGTCCTAGCTGTCATATTGGCCTCGTTTGCAAGCTCTCTACCCAGCAAGATAAAAATATCTTTTAAAACAGAAAGCTTTTAAGAGAGCACTCTTAGAAACCAGTCTTCTTAACGACTTACTTCTGTATTCCTGAGCTAGCTTGCTCTCGATCATTATCTGCTGGTCTCATTATAAGAAGTTCGTTAGTGCTCTGTAGAATCAGGACAGTGGGAAAGGAGTCGCAATCCACAGGCAACAACCTGCAGGCAGAAAGGGGCCCAGGCTGACAGATTAATAACTGCGAGGTGCTTTCTTCTCATTGGGAGAGACTCAGGAGTGAGTTGAAGAAAAGATTTGCATCTCTGCCAGTTTGGTGGCTTTAAGTGCCTGTAATTTACTTGTTTGCACGCCTGGTTCTATGACCAGGGGTGGGGGCACAATAGGTGAACCCAAAAGTGGAGCTACATGGAGCTCTAGAGACAAGCCTCTGGGGAGGGGCAGCCCAAGGTCATGAGTTGATGGAGGGAAGCTCTGCACATGTTTTCTTATAACTTGGGCCATTTCAGCCTGTGGATATTATTATAATTTTCTAAGTGCTGGGGTATTTCAGGAAACAAGACCTTTGTAATGCTCAGAACATAAGTAAAGAGTAGTGTATTCATCTTCTAGGAGCTGCTTATGACAGTTGCCAAAAAATCAAGATCAGATGCCTTGGGGGCTGAACCTCTGAGGACCCTGATAAACACACATTAGTCCCCAAAAGTTCACCAGCACATATTTCCAACTTATCTGCAGAGTGCCCCAAGGGAGAAAGTCAGTGAACTTCATAACCACTCGACTCCTGCCGCAGAAGGGTGATGAGTCACTAGTAAGGCTAAATGTTTGTTCCCCCACCAATGGAAAACATTTGTTTCCTCAATGATGGGCGTGCCGGGGAAGGCTGGGTGATTTACTTGCTCTTTGAGCTTCAATTTATTATTTATTTATCTATTTATTTATTATGTATTTATTTATTTAATTCTTTTAAAGATTGATTTTATTGTTTGACAGAGACAGACAGAGAGAAGGGGGAGGGCCCAGAATAGTTTCCACAGCTGTACATCATCGGTTTCAACATAGTTTCATTCCACACAGGTGGATGTGGGGCCACACAGGGTGAGAACCAAATCAGGGGCCTCTCGCATGGGAAGCCCACCCCAGTTTAGCATATGGGTCCACATGGGCCAGGGCTGGGATTCTATCCCCGGACCTCACGGCTTCAAGGCAAGCGCTCAACCCATTGAGCCATCCTGACTTCCTCTGAGCTTCAATTTCCAGGAGAGGAAAGTTGCAGTCTTACGGATAGGAAGAAGTTTCTTCAGAAAATTTCGGGTAAAATTTTGAAGATGGAGAAAGGAAGATTAGGGGAGTGGGGCCTCACTTGCTGGCATGCTCTGTGAATTGGGTGCCATCTGGCTGTGTGGGTTAAAGCTCTTTATCTCTGCCATCTGGCCTTCCAGTTCTTCAGGTTTTAATGTGGAAAGCATGTTGTTGATATAAGCTAGAGGAAAGTGCAGAGACCCTCAAACAACAGCCAGAGACCACCAAGTTCAGGTTTAATTTAGCTGTGGATTTATATATGTTGACATCTTTTATGTCTCTCTAACACAAAATGAACTTTAAAAATGTTTCTTGGCCTCATAAATGGTTACTTATGGCGAAGGAGAGGATGTGTGATTATTTTAAAACTTTATCAAGTCTAGTTGGGGTCACAGGGAAGGGAAGAGCAGGGAGAGGCTGGGCAGCAACATAAAGGTGAGCGGAATGGGGTTTTATCTAGATCACTCTGTCAGGAATTTGTATTCATCTGTAAGTGGTGTTTGCATCCTGGAGCCCAAGGTAGGGTCAGGGATGGGCATCAAACAGCTAGATAAAGTAGAACCTAGTACACTTACTCTACCCATTTATATACATACACACACACACACACACACACACACACACACACACAGTCCAAAGAGCTGGTTTCTCTCTTGTTGTTATAATATTTTTGGCAACAATCAATCCCTTTACAATTTTTAATTTCTATTTTCCAGAAAAAAGAATCCAGGGGAAGCTGGGATGGCTCAGCGGGTTAAGCGCTCGCTTTGCAGCCCTGGAGACCGAGGATCAAATCCCGGCTCTGGCCCAGGCGGACCCATATGCTGAACTGGGGTGTCCCCCCAGTTCAGTTCTTACCGGGGCCTATTTGGGAGGCTCCTGGCCCAGTTCCTGCCCTGTGCAGCCCCGCGCCCACCTGTGGAGTAAAACTATATGGAAAACTAATGTTGTCAACTATGGAGACTGCTCTGGGCCCTCCCCTTTCTCTCTGTGTCTCTCTGTCTGTTTCTCTCTCTGTCAAAAATAAATAAATAAAAATAAATAAAAATAAATCTTAAAAAAGGAAAAAAGAATTCACCAAACATAAAACTCCAATTATGGGGAGGCCGGGATGGCTCAGTGGGTTAAGCTCTCGCCATCTGGCTGCGGGGTCCGGGAATCAGTCTTGGCCCTGGCCCGTGTGGACCCATATGCTGAACTGGGGTGTGCTTCCCATGCGAGGTCTGGTTCCCACTCTGCATGGCCCCCACCCACCTATGTGGAACAAAACCATGTTGAAAACTGATGATGTGCAACTATGGAGACTGCTCTGGGCCCTCCCCTTCTCTCTGTCTCTTTGTCTCTCTCTGTCAAACAATATAAATAAATCTTTAAAAAAAACTCCAATTACTTGTATCCCTAAGTGTTTATGTCTAATCCTTCCTAATATTTATGCATATATAGTCATCAGTGTGGATGTACTATTTTGTGTTCTAGTTTTTCACTAATTATGGTTTTTTCTTCACATTTCCACATATGGGTAGTTATGTTATAGTCACTGAACACCTCAAGTATGTAGGATACACACACTGCCTTTTTTTTTTATTGTTAAATTTAATGGGGTGACATTGGTTGGTAACAACTAGACAGTTTACAGATGTACAAGTCCACATCACGTCTGCCATTTTTATTAGTTACCTATTCTTAGCCATCTGTTGGATTAGCCAGGTGAGAATCATATCTTAGCAGTTATGAATAGTAGGAGCAGTCATCCCTCAATGCCTTTTCCTGGAAAGGTATGTAATCTCAGCTAAGCAGAAAACATGTTTCAACCCCCAGGCTCTTTTAAGAGTTTGAAAAGTTCAGGCCTAGAAGCAATGAAGTTAGCTCAAAGCTTTTGGTTGCTCACTACTTTATAATAGTCCAGAGGTTTAAAGTCCAAAAGGGCTCAGATTTCTACCCCATGCTTGACGTCTCAGACCTCAGTCCAGAGGAGAGCAAGCTGAGCTGCCGTCTTTGCACCCCAGCCGCCCACGGAGGTGATATGGAGGCTCTGCGGCCCTGGGCCAGTTCTCCCCACTGCAGCACATGGGGTTGGAGACGCCAGCCACGCTGGACTCTGTAACCTCTATGCTCCGTCTCCCTGGCTCTTCTCATGTGGATGAGAGATGACTTCACCTGCCCCTGCTGCAGAATAACAAGTGGATGAGCCACAGCAGTTACTATGGAGTGGCAAGAAGAATGAATGGTGAGCAGCACTCTAGGCCCAGTCGGACCTGCTGAGGCATAATGGGAACACAGAAAGGAGAAGAACAGCTGGACTAGACACAGCCTGAAGCAGCAAGAAGCTGCCCAAAGGCTTCCAAGAGCTGGGCTACAGGGAGAGTGAAAAAGTCCACAGCTAAGGAGCTAAGCGTTCCTCACAGAGGGTGACCTTTCCACCTCTATCCTTTGCTGTGTCCTTTTTTGTCACATTGATAGAATACATAAAATGTAATTTGAGCTCATCTTAAACTATGGAGAGTTCTGTCCTCATCTACTCGCAGGCTGGAACTGCCTCTTTATTTGTTATTGTTTGCCCAGCCCAGCACCCGGGATAAAGTGCTTTGTGTAGCTTTGTTGAAGCGAGCCTGCTGATGTTCCTCCCAGCTACTGGTTAACTCCAACGGGAGATTCCAGTCCCTCAAAGTGAAATCAGTACTTTGTTCTTAAATAGAGCCTGTGCCAGACATTGGTGATTTGCTGTCCATTTTTGTTTCTTTGTTGTTATTGTTTTGTTTTTTCCCTCTTCAAATTAGTTGATGATGGTTGGGTGCCCTGTCTAGCTTGAAAAATGTGGTTGATTTTATTGACTGTCATATAGCAAATAATGTGTCTCACATTTAACAGATGCATTTGTAATCCTCTTAGCTAGTGTGCCTGAAGATGGAGGATGAGTTAATACCAAAGACAAGTAAAATGCCTAATTTTTACTCTTCTTTCTCTGTGTGCCTTTCCAACAGAGCTCTCAGACCCATTGACATACAGCACTAAGGATACCCACAGACCCTGCACTGAGAATTCAGGTCCGGTCCTCAGCAGATGGGCGTCAGTGTCATCTACTAGCCGGCAGGATGGAGACCATGCCTTTAAATTCTGAGAAGGAGCTGCCAGTGTGTAAGGATGGAGAAGATTGTCAGAAAAATGGAATTCTGCAGAAGGGTGTCCCCACCCCTGGGTACTCAGGGGTTGAAAGCCCCAGTGCAGGAGATGACACTCAGCGCTCCATCCCGGCCACCACCACAGCCCTAATGGCTGAAGTTCATCACGGGGAACGAGAAACCTGGGGCAAGAAGGTGGATTTCCTCCTGTCCGTCATTGGCTATGCCGTGGACCTGGGCAATGTCTGGCGCTTTCCCTACATATGTTACCAGAATGGCGGGGGTCAGTATCATGGGCTCTGATCCAAGAGTGGCCTGTAGAATCTCTTGGGAGGCCAGAGGATGTCTTTCCTGTCTTATTTAACTGATAGGAATCTTGGATAGGTCGACCAGATGTCCTATTTTAAACAGGACAGAAAACAATGGTACTGTCCCGTTTCAAATGGTACGTATGATCAGCCTACTGACACTTTGAATTTAGCCCAGTAAGACCAGGCTGACCATATGTACTGTTTGAAACAGGACAGTACTGTTGTCTGTCCCATTTAAAATGGGACATCTGGTCAACTTAGTCCAGGAGCATGATTGCTTAGCTTATCTAAAAGAGTCATTTCCTATAAGCCAACACTTTAAGTCAGCGTGTCTGAGGCTCTGTGGGTGATGAAATTGGGTGAAATCTCCCAAACTTGACCTCAGCATGTTTTCAGCAACAATAGTGTTCCATTTGTTGAAGCCCCTTCCCCCCTCACCCCTGCATTATCCAAGCTCCACTCTCCAACCAGTGGGGGATGACCAGCAGCACTGTGTTGAACTCCTTCACTCTTGCTGGAAGGTTCTGCTCAGCAAAGTCCAGAGAGTGTAGGTCTGTGTAAGGAAAAATGGAAAGGTAGCTCCAGGGCCCCAGATCCCCCCGGGCCTTTGGATGCGTATGAAGTCAGAGAACAGTGTCAGCTCTGGTCCAGTGTCTTAAGTTACAATATGGGCACGAGCCGGAGCTGAACCCAGCCACAGCCTGACACTAATGCCAACCCCACACCATGAATGGATGCACCTGATGCTCCTATGAGAGTGTTAGATTTTTGAGGCCAGAGACTATTTCTTGTTCCTTTCTCCCCCACCACCTCCAGGGCAGTTAACTAGGAGGTTATGAAACATAGTATCAGTCTGCAGGCATGGATATGGGAGCCCCAGAGAGTAAGGCAGGAGAGGAGTGAGTGGGCATGAGGTCTCTGTGCTGACATTGGACTTGCTGTCACAATAGGAAAAGGACGAGAGATGGGAGTCAAATCACTCAATATTTATTTTGACAGGAGCTCTGGCAACAGATTTGGGAGTGTAGCTGAAATGAGGTTGGGGGGGATAATTCATTTGTGTTCCCCCTCATTTCCTCCAGGGCCTGACACTGCGTTGCCCGGATTTACTGCTTTCAAGGGCATGGTCCACGCAGCTGCAAAGATACTTCCAGTTCTGGGGGTGGGGATGGGGTGTGGAAAGCCCAGCGCTCCCTGTCTGGGAGGAGCTGAGCTTGGAATCATCTTATCTCTGACTTGGGAGATCTTACCTTTAGCCTGAGCATTGCCTAAGAGCTGGGTCACTGGTCATTTCCCCTATACTCATTCCTATTGTAAAGCCAGGCAAGCAAACCCTTTGGACAAATGCTACCATAAGGACACAATGTAATTCTTATGCTCAAGCCAGGTTTCCCCAGTGTGATTGTAAGGGAGGTGGGATCTTTCTGAGCTGCATTGTCTTCAGGCTTCTAGGTTCAAAGCACTTTATGGGAGGTAAAGTTATCAGGGAAAAATCACAGCCGATCCATCCATCCTTTGGGCTAAAACCCAGGCTGCAGGTGAGCAGTCCCCAACACGGTATTTCCAAATCCTTTCTCACCCACCAGAGCCAGTACACACCAGCATCACCAGAGATGCAGCAGCTCTGCCCTTTCTCAGCCCGCAACATACTACCCTTTTTGGCCATGGCTGCAAAGATGGCTCAGGCAGGAGCATTCTGACTAATGAAGTTACAGAAAATAGCCAAACATCAGTCATCAAGTGTGTGGAGCCAGGGATTGTACAGATGAACAAAGAGATAATTCAGAGACTCATAGATTATTGCAGCTGTTGTATAGGTTGTCATAGAAGGTCTGTTCCAAGGGTCCCAGATGCTTATCCATGTCCTGGTTGCATTAGAAATGACCTGGGAGCTTAAAAAATGGTGTGGTGTACCCACACCTGGAGCTTCCACTTCAGGAAATCAGAAGCTCCCCAGTGATTATGATGCGTGACTGTGTTTGGGAACCTCAGCTCTCCTCGCCCCTGTCATTTTATAGGGAAGGAAATA
This sequence comes from Craseonycteris thonglongyai, assembly GCA_004027555.1. NCBI lineage: Eukaryota > Metazoa > Chordata > Mammalia > Chiroptera > Craseonycteridae > Craseonycteris > Craseonycteris thonglongyai. The sequence goes on from PVKE010001750.1 coordinate 44,830, forward strand.
CTCAGAGGGGTGAAGTGGCCCAGGGTCCTCCAGGCAGTCAGAAGTGGAACTGGTCCTGGTGTCCATTCTGTTGACTCGCAAACGCGGCTTTCTTTCTATTTCCTCTCTGCCTCCTCCAAAACCTTGCTTCTGCTAGAGTACTGTGTCTATGACTGCTTCTGGCAGAGCATAGAGAACAGGGAAGCACTGTGTGAGCTCACTGAGCAGAAGGGGACTTTGTGACGCTGATCCCTAGTGTCCTGAGCAGTTGGGCCATCCTGGGACAGATGTGAGCAGGTAGTGAAATTGTCTTTCATCTGCCTTAGGGGCGTTCCTCCTCCCTTACACCATCATGGCCATTTTTGGGGGGATCCCACTCTTCTACATGGAGCTCGCATTGGGCCAGTACCACCGAAATGGATGTATTTCAATCTGGAGGAAAATCTGCCCAATTTTCAAAGGTAACTGAGCTCGGGTGGGTGGGTTTTCCATGGAAGTGGGTGGAGCTGGACACCTTCTTCTGCAGTCAGTTGTGCTTTAGGTAATCCTGGGAGATAATATGAGGACAGTAATTAAATTTTTGACTGTTCAAGTAGTATGAGATTGTTAAAGGGAAATAATATATGGCAATGAAAAGTAAACCAAATAGAAAAATTTTAAGCATTAATAGCATACACGCACATTTTTATGAAAAGGGTCATCTTGCAAAACCATATAAGATGTTTACCGCATTGTCACTTTTCCATCATCTCCCAGAGTTTTGGGGGAATGAAATGAACAGCAGCCCCCACCCCCACCTTTCCCTCCCCTGGCTGTAATGGACGCCAACACCCTGTTTTCTTGTAGCTTCTCACCACTGGGCCGCCATTTACACCAGGCTTCCCTCCCGCTCTCTCCCAGGGATCGGTTATGCCATCTGCATCATCTCCTTTTACATCGCCTCCTACTATAACACCATCATGGCCTGGGCGCTCTACTACCTCATTTCCTCCTTCTCGGACCAGCTGCCCTGGACCAGCTGCACAAACTCCTGGAACACGGGCAACTGCACCAACTACTTCTCCGAGGGCAACGTCACCTGGACACTCCACTCCACGTCCCCTGCAGAGGAATTTTACACGTAAGTGCCTGTAAGTGAGGGGGTGGTCTGTTGGGGCAGACCATCCCCTGGGGTTTGGTTTCCTAGGATGGAGGGGGGAGCCGGGGCTCTTCACCTGTTCCTGCTGGATTTCTGAGAGATGAAGCTTCAGGGGGAGGGGAGTAAACGTGAGGGAGGGAGGGGCAGGGCTGACCCCAGGCCCAGTGTGGAGTTGGGAGACTCTACCTCCGTGTTCCCTAACCTGGTGCTCTGTGCCATCCCATCTTTTCTGGTGCCCTGCCCAACGTGTCCGGGACGATCCCTACCTTCACAATCCAAAAGCACTTCTTTCTGGGCCCTCCCCGCTGCCAGTGTCGTGGAAGCAAAGCCTCCTACTCCTGCAATAGTTGGAAACCATTCACATAGTTCCTGGTTTCATGTGTTCACTTCGTAGGTGGAATCTGCCCTTTGGAAGATCTCTGGAGTAGGTAGAATTCTTTAATGCTGGAATTTCAGGCAATGGCAACCTCAAGAGAGAGCCATTTTGGGGTGGGGAAGGGATCCACCACCCACACATACACATTCTCATGTACCCCAAAGCCAATCATGTTGGTCATGTTTCCTGGTTGGTCGGATCCTGGCCAGGAAAGGGGAGACTTGGAAGTCTGCCTTCAGGCTGAGTGCTCTTGCCAGGGTGTCCCCGGAATGGGCTGTTCTCTCCTTCAGGATGGGCAGCCCCAGTCCTAGCTCTTCCAGAGGCTGAGTGACCACTTGGTCCTTGCAGCACAGTGTCCATTTCTCCTCTTGCTCAGGTCATGGGCCCCCTCTTCCTCTTTCACTTCAGGCGCCATGTCCTGCAGATCCACAGGTCGAAGGGACTCCAGGACCTGGGAGGCATCAGCTGGCAGCTTGCCCTCTGCATCATGCTGATCTTCACTGTTATCTACTTTAGCATCTGGAAAGGTGTCAAAACATCTGGCAAGGTGAGGAGGACTCTGGCTGTTGATCCAGGCCTGCCAAGGGGCCCCAGAGGATCTCAAACTCAGTACTCAGTAGCCCGGACAGGGGGACATTATTTGCTTCAGCACCAAGCACATTCCATGATGCTCAATCTCTTTTCACCAAATCTGTTAGAAAATTCTAGAAATGGGTCAATCCCAAGAACCATGAAATATTTCTTTTTTAATTCCTTTAACCCACGGGTAGTGTCACAGTTAATAATAGTGGCGCTAATTTATTGAAAACCCATTGTGGACCATGCTCAGTGCTTCAAACCAAACTACTGGCTACTTGACTGCCTCCTGATAGATATTTCCCCATTTTATAGGTGTGTGTGTGTGGGGGGGGGGGGGTGATGGTGGTGGAGGAGAGGTTAGAGGTAGTTCCAGCAACCAGTGAATCAGATCCCCATGTGATTCTAAAGGCTGTGTGTGAACTTTCTACCACACCACCCTGTCTCCTTAAATTACAAGAAAAAAAAAAAAAGGTAGATTTCCCTTCTTGGAGGTTTTCAAGACAAAGAGACACCAATATCCACATGGCGATAACCTGTGTTTCCCTCCTCATAGGTGGTATGGGTGACAGCCACCTTGCCTTACATCATCCTTTTGGTCCTGCTGGTGAGAGGGGCCACCCTCCCTGGAGCCTGGAGGGGTGTTCTCTTCTACTTGCAACCCAACTGGCAGAAGCTCCTGGAGACAGGGGTAAGAGAGTGAGGAAAATGGTGTGTAACTGTCTTGTCATTTGACTAACTAAAGGTAGTTGTCCGAATAGGACAGTAGGGACAACGGGAATTTGGTCAAATCTGCCACGATGCTTTAAAACCAGAAATGCAAACATGGAATGTACAATCGAGGCCACTGGGTTGGTTTATGCTGATGTGATAGGAAATCACATTTGTTTGCACGTGGTATGCAGCCATCCCTGCAGTGAACCTTAGGAGCTGGTTTCTCATGTCTGCGTGGAGCTGCGTGGAGGCCCAGCGTTGCTCACTCAGGTCTCATCCCCAACCCTTACCTCTGCTGTGTTCTAGGTGTGGGTGGATGCTGCCGCTCAGATCTTCTTCTCTCTTGGTCCTGGCTTCGGGGTCCTACTGGCTTTTGCTAGCTATAACAAATTCAACAACAACTGTTACCAGTGAGTATCAGGGGCCCCAAAGCAAAGCTTAAAAGTGGGTTGAGTGTAAGTCAGCCAGGCTGGAGGAAGGTGGTGGAACCGATGGCCTCAAACCTGTCTAGGCTCAGGCCATGGTGACACTGTGACCCGCAGGGGTGCCACAGGTCCTTGACCAATTCTCTCATGGCCAGAGCACATACCCAAACCATAGCCTCAGGGATTGAGAGAGGCCCCAGGCCATTCCGTACTGTGAGAATCTCTGTGTATAAAAAAATTAATTGAGAAATTCCAAAGCAGGTTTACAAAAATTGCAACAGATATTTAATATTTAGATTTGATGTATTGTGTTTAACAACAAAAATTATAATGTGATCATTTGTTTATGTATATATGCACAAAAAGTATAATGATTAAACTATATTGATCAACACAAAAGGGCATAACTTTTGTGGCAAAAATCTCATTTCAGAAATTTTGACTAATCAGAGTGTTGTACCCATTATGATTTGAGTATCATTCCTCTTTGTTTTCATGTTCTATCACAGATGACAACGTCTAGCAATCTATTATAGCATTCATAAGATAATTACAGTATTTTTCATTGTTTTGCACCCCAAGCAATGTGGCCTCGCATTGGAACACCAGCCAGCAGTTGTATGATGAGGTCTTTTAAAAATGCCAGGATCTCTCTATGGTCGTTATAACCTTATTGGCACATAATATCAAAAGCCTAAACCTGAGGACTTCACAAATGTGAAGCCAAGGCCTCCTTCTGGCCGCCACTCCAATCTGGGCCCTGCCCTGCTTCACAGCAAGCCTTATTTCATCAGGAGGTCGGTTTGCAACAGGGCTGTCTCTTAAAACCACTCCAGACCTGCCAGCCTCCCCATGCTGTGTGTGGTGGTAATGTGCATCTAGGCTGATCCAACCAGTCTAGGAGGCTGTGTGCTGGAAAGTGAGGCCAAGACAGGCCTGAAGCCCCTGGGAGCTGGGCCTGCTCACCTTTGCCATGGCTGGAGACAGATGCTCCTTAGAGCTGACTTGGAAATGTCTCAGCCCCCTTGGGTTCTTTGCTCTAGGGACGCCTTGGTGACCAGTTTGGTGAACTGCATGACGAGCTTCATGTCAGGATTTGTCATCTTCACGGTGCTCGGGTATATGGCTGAGATGAGGAACGAAGATGTGTCCGAAGTAGCCAGAGATGCAGGTAGGACCTTGGGTTCTGTTTAGGTCCCTTGCTCCCACTGAATTGCTTTGCTGCTCTTTAGATCTTTTCAGTATTTAACTTTTGAATTGTTTCTGTATAACATTTTTCAAAGGTTTTAGGGAAGCTTACTGCCTTAGAGATCTCAGCCCTTTCCATGCGTTCCTGGTGGGGATGGGGAAGCTCCCTGGTCTCCAGTATTGGGGCCTTGAATAGACTATGGGCCCCTCCTCTCTGCCCCTCTGTCTCAGGCCCCAGCCTCCTGTTCATCACCTATGCAGAAGCCATAGCCAACATGCCAGCACCCACATTTTTTGCCATCATCTTCTTCTTGATGTTAATCACATTGGGCTTGGATAGCACGGTGAGTAAGTGGGGAGGGAAATGTGGCTCTGGAGTGGAGAAAGAGGAGGGGAGGAGGGCAGGGAGGACAAAGAGGAAGCTGTACCCATCCCTTCCCATCCAGGTCACCCCAGGTGGTGTTGGCTGCTCCTTCCTGGTGCCCCCCAGCCCTTGTTCATTCATCATGCACTGTGCTCACCACGCCTGTACTACATTAGAGAGTCATAATGGGGACTCAGCATATGTGAAATGTTCTGATTGTGCATTGTCCCTTGACCAGACAGCAGCACCTAAAGGCCAGGGCAAGGTCACTCTTGTTTCAGTGCCCTGCCACCCAGCATTCAGCTCAGTGTCTTGCACATATTAGTGTGTAATGAGTCTCAGCTTTGAATTGACCTTCCTGGTATAATCAGTCTCCCTAAGAGACCTCACATAAAGAAGTCCTGTCCATGTGCTGTATTTTCTTCCTCAGTTCCCTTAGGGGGGTGGGTTCTAAAGGGTAGTGTAAGACGGTGGAGATATATTTCCAGGGAAGGCTGGTGAGCAGGGGGAACCGGTCCCAATCACCTTGGCTGGTCACTCAGCAGTCTTAACCCCTCCCACCTGTTCACTGTGCTAGAAGGTAACAGATTGTCCCCAAAGCCTTCTCTGTGACCATGTATGTGTCCCTCTCAGTTTGCAGGCTTGGAGGGAGTGATCACAGCAGTGCTGGATGAGTTTCCGCACATCTGGTCCACGCGCCGGGAGTGGTTTGTGCTCTGTGTAGTCGTTACCTGCTTCTGTGGGTCCCTGGTCACCCTGACTTTTGTGAGTACCACAACCCCCAGCTTTGAGTCAGCCTCCCATAGGGCAACAGGATGCTGCAAGAAGCTGTTCCTGCCCTTCCCTCTGGCGCCCTGGCTTTGGGGCCAAAGGGAGAGAGGTTGTCACTGTTTATAAAAATGTCCATCATAAGGATAAGACAGATCAGTTGTTGCTGGTGGCATCTGTTTGTAGAATCTGTGCACAGTGTCTAAAGGCTCTCAATATTTTACAGTAGATCTAACAGTAGATCTAAGGATTTTGAGCTTGGCAGAATATCTGGAAAAAAACTAAGGTTTGCTTTTTTAGTTTATGTCCAGTCCTTGGAGCTGCTTTCATGGGAATAGTGCCCTGATGTACTGATATGCAGGATATATGGAGGCTGGAGTCTCATATGGTAATGTCACTTGGTCTCCTTTGGAGACCTTGCAATGGGGGAAAAGTCAGATTCTCTCCAGTGATTTTTTTTTTTGGTCGCTGAAGGCAACCCACAGGCATCTTAGGCTTGTGTCCTCCTGACTCAAAGCAGATTTTGCGAATGTGCATCTTCAAGGCATGGCCCCAGTGGCTGCGGAGCTTCAGTAAGGTGGTAGGGCCCTGAGCAGGACCCGAGGGATTTGTACATTAGGACAGAAGGCAAAACCATGACCAGCATGCTCAGTGTCTGGTGTTGTGGGCTTCCTCAGATTCAGTCTTTAGGGACAGGATTCTCCAGGGTGGAGAGCACATAGGTGTTCAATAAATTGAAGAAAGTTGAAAATAGATCCAGAGGCCCTTTTGGAGGTTGTCTCTTAAAACTGAGTGGGGAGAGGAAATACAGAAAATGCTCTCTGTAGGGACGGAAGAGGTGCCTGATGAGATGGAATCTGGCGCACTCTGACAAGACCTGTCTGAGAGGCAGGCTCTGGGGTATTTGTACTAGGTCCAAGGTGGGAACTTCCCAGAATTATCCTACCTTAAGGAGGTTCCTTTGGCCCCTGTCATAAAGAGGGCCCTTAACCAGTTTCTCATTTCCAGGGAGGGGCCTACGTGGTGAAGCTACTAGAGGAATACGCCACAGGGCCCGCGTTGCTCACCGTGGTGCTGATAGAAGCAGTTGCTGTGTGTTGGTTCTATGGTAAGACACTTCCTTCTGCCTGCCAGCCAGGGTCCTTTCTACATCAGCCCGTGGCCACCAGAATAGAGAAGGGCTGATTTCATCAGAGAAGGCGGGGCAGTGTACAGGATGTCACCTCCTGGTGAGTCTCTACAGTTAGCTCGGCTGAGTGACTTCTTCAGAAGCAGGTCACCTCTCCTCCACACTCTCTACAACAAATCGCTTGTACCCTAGGGGCAATTTTTCCCTTCTGAGTCTAAATGTTTACCCCGTGATGCAAGGCTGACGTGGGTCCCTGTAGCTCATCCAGAGTGGATGTTTAAGATACTGACTGTCTCTGAGAATTGGACAGAATACAAAGAATTAGTGCAGTGAATGCATTTGCAGAATGTATCATACTACTACTGTTACACAGGGTAGACCTTAATTTAAATTTCACAAGAGCTCCTTCCAGAGCCCTGAGACAGAGCTTAGGAGCTTATCTTATAGAGAAGAGGCAAGAATGCTCCTGTTTGTATTACTGCCCTGGAAGAACCCCCAATTCTCCCCCTCTGATTCTGGGATGGAATCTGATAAGGGTGAAACCACCAGGAGTGCAGGGAGTGAGCTGACATGGGTCCATTGACAGGTGTCTCAGGAGCCCCTGGGTGGAGACGGGGAGGACACAGGCAGTCGAAGGGAAGACAACCGGGTTCAGGATGCCTCTTCAACTTTAAAAATCAAGAAGTGACTATTCTGTTCTGGAAATGTATTTATTTTCCTCGTTTCTATGATAATGAAACAGCTTTAGCATATTTGTCATTACCCATACTATGAAGAAGGGTGCCTTATATTTTCAGTTGCATGGGAGCCCAGATTTTTTTTTTAAAGAACTCCTCCCCACCTCATCAGCAATTCAGAAGACAAAGTTTGAAGTGTGTGAATCACTGTGTACCTGCTGGAGAATTGCTGGGCACTCTCAGGGAAGCAACTGCAGACTTCCTCATGTCTCACTTCCATGCCAGTTCCTTTTTAGAGGAGGACCTTGACTGGACACATGAATGGGCAATATTATGGTTAACATTTTCTCTTTGAAAGTTTCTAGTATATAGTCAAGTTTAGTCTCTGCTAAGCAGGTTTATTATTCCTAGACTAAATTTAACTGTCCCTTCTCCAGTAACAATACAATAAAATATAGGCTGAGATCTTAGGAAGGCAGGGTGGGCACCAAGAGGGCACCTGAGGGCCCTCCCGAAATGTCCACCATCTTCCAACTCTGTGTGGAAGGAACGTTACTTGCTATAAAATGCAGTCTGATGACAGGTCCCTCTGTCCCACATTCGGACCAGATCGGTGGCCCTGAGCCCCTCCTCAGAAATTCTAGAGCTGCTTCTCTGAGAATCAGGGTAGAGGACAGTCCATGTCCTCTTGCAGTCAATCAATTTCTTTCTCTTTTGGATGATTTTAGGTATCACTCAGTTCTGCAGTGATGTGAAAGAGATGCTGGGCTTCAGTCCTGGATGGTTTTGGAGGATCTGCTGGGTAGCCATCAGCCCCCTGTTTCTCCTAGTGAGTTATCCCTTCCCTTCTCCTTCCAACCCTGGAGAAAGATACACTCAAACACTTATAAAAAGAAAGAAATTTTATTGAAGTGTAACATACATACAGAAATCATACAGTGAAAATCGTAAGCGCACAACTCAACGAAATGTTATAAATTGAACACATTTCTGTTACCACAATCAGACGCAGAAGCAGAAACATGACCAGCGCTTCAAGCCCCTCTTGTGTCCCCTCCCCGTCACTGTGTCCCCCATGGTTAACCACTCTTGTGACTTCCAATGCTAAAGTCGGTTTATTGCATCACTCCCCTGCTCAGTGATAACGAAAGATAACATTTATTGAACATTAAGTGTCAGGCCAGGCTTACACCCATTGCTTTCTAAAAGCCCCACAACAGTTCTAATACCACACTTTACACTGAAGGAAATTGAGGCTTAGAGATGTTAAGTCAAGGATCCAAGGTCATATGGCAAATAAGAACTGTTCAAGACTGGGGAAGGCTTTACCATGCTGCTCATGAGGCCCAGAGAAGGGTCCTAATCATTTTGTGTTCATTTTCATCAAAGATTTATTTTTATTGTTTTTGACAAAGAGAGACAGAGAGACAGACAGAGAGAAGGGGGAGGGCCCAGAACAGTCTCCATAGTTGTACATTAGTTTTCGATATAATTTCACTCCACAGGTGGGTGCAGGGCTGCACAGGGAGGGAACTAGGCTGGTGGCCTCCTGCATGGGAGGTACACCCCTGTGAGCTGGCCACCTCCCACATGGGAAGCACGCCCTGGTATGAACCGAACTGGGGGCACACCCCAGTTCAGCATATGGGCCCACATGGCCCAGGGCCGGGATTCAATCCTTGGACGCTGGGGCTGCAAATGAGCACTCAACCTGCTGAGCCATCCTGGCTTCCCCATGCATTCATTTTCCTTAAGGATGCCCCACACAAACTTCTTCAAGCATGACCTGAATCAAAAGTAGAACCCATTTATTCTCAAAAGACCTGTGTGAGAAAGTTCAGTTTCGAGGGTCACCCATCTGCCAAGATGCGTTCGGTGTTCACTTCATCTATGCTGCATGTGCCCCTGCTGTTTTCCCTGGTGTCCGTCTGAAGATGTTTGCCCCAAGATGGACGAGCACCCTGCTAACACCCCGCTGGACTCTGTGGTAGTCTGGGGTACAGTAACTCCATGCATGTCAGCAGGAACATTCTACTGTTCTTTCATTTATCTGTCCTTCATTGGGGGAGGGGGTGATATTTGATCTTTTTTTTTTTTTTAATTTTTTTTTTTTATTATTATTGGTTTTGACAGAGAGAGAGAGAGAGAACTGAAATGGGGGCACTCCCCAGCTCAGCATATGGGTCCGCACGGACCAGGGCCAGGACTCAATCCCTGGTCCCCGGCGCTGCAAAGCGAGTGCCCAACCCACTGAGCCATCCCAGCTTCCCCTGATCTTTTTTTAAAGATTTATTTATATTGTTTTTTGACAGAGAGACAGACAGAGAGAGAGAGACAGAGAGAAGGGGGAGGGCCCAGAGCAGTCTCCATAGTTGACAGCATTCATTTTCCATATAGTTTTACTCCACAGGTGGGCGTGGGGCTTCGCAGGGCAGGAACTGGGCCGAGAGCTTCCCATGTAAGCCCCCGGCAAGAACTGAACTGGGGGCACACCCCAGTTCAGCATGTGAGTCCACCTGGGCTGGATCTGGGATGTGTTCCTCGGTCTCCAGGGCTGCAAAGTGAATGCTTAACCCGCTGAGCCATCCCAGCTTCCCCGACTTTTGATCTTTTAATATATTTATTTATTTATTTATTTATTTTTATTTTTGACAGAGAGAGAGAGATACAGAGACAGAGAGAGAGATACAGAGACAGAGAGAGAACTGAACTGGGGGAGCTCCCAGCCCAGCACAGGCCGGGGCCAGGACTCGATCCCTGGTCCCCGGCGCTGCAAAGTGAGCACTCAACCCACTGAGCCATCCCGGCTTCCCCAACTTTTGATCTTTTAGAGCCAGAAATCTTGTGAAACTGTTCCTTCAGTCCAGCTTCAGCTTCTTAGGAGTGTCTGGGACGTCGCTGCCTTTGGTATACTGCTATGCCTCTGGGCAGCCTTTTATTTTTTGTATTCTTTGTACCCACACATTGACCTATAAGATAAACAGTGGGTTCACTCTTGCCTTTGCAATTCTGCATGTGTGTTTCTCTCTCTACCCCAGAATCCCTCCTTGACTTCCATTCCCCTGGACCCTGGAGGGTCCCAATACCAAAGCCAGCCTTTGCCCTGAGACAGGTATTCTCAGGGCCCACTCTGGTGTGTGCTATGGGCTCCAGCATTCTCCTGGGTCTTAACCTGGGAGTTCCTTATTACCGTATCAACTTGCTGTTATTTTTACATAAATTAAAAACATATGTATTTTAAAATCCAGATATTTTAGTTGTTTTCAGTGAGAGGGTTGGTCTGAATCAGTAGCCTACTATTACTAGAAGCAGAAGTCCTGACCTAAATGGGTTATTAATTTATACTTTACCAGTGCCTCTTGCTAATCTACTTAAATGCTTTTGTTTGCTCTTCAAAGGAAGGAGAGACACTGGATCAGTTCCTTGAGGGATGTTATGTTTGTTTACTTTAGTATTCCACACACAGGAAGGAGATGATGTCCAGGGCTAAGATCTGGGAGAGGCAACTGAGGCACACCCCACGGGCACAAAATTTAAGGGGGCACCAAAAATCTCAGTGATCAGGATAAGTTCTATTTTAGTGCAATGGTTTTTAAAAATCAAAATCAATGCCAAAAAATGCCTGATGAATAAAATCTCAACATTTTAAATGAACACAGGATCCATGCTTGGATGTCTTACCTCACTCAATCTGGCTCTGTCAGATCCTGTCTCTTCAATATTTTGCACTCCAATATTTATCTTGATTACTAAATGTTGGCACCCATTTGAGGGGAGTGCCTCAGACACTGCACCCTAATTCTGGCCCCAGGCTTTGAGTATTTTCATCTCTGCAAACTCCTGGTTGTCTAGCAGACGGGGTGAACTCTTGGTGCCCAACAAAAGCCACGTACAGATCTGGCTTCAGGCACAGTACTCATCACCCGTGTGATGTTCACTTTGCTCAAGTTCCCTGTGCTCTAGGATGTGATGAAAAGAAGGCAAATCTGTCTTCCATGTCTGCGTTTACTTAACAGAGCCCTTGCTCTGGGCTTTTTTTAGGCTGCTTTAGGTAAACAATGAGTAGCTTACTAAAAATATTCTTTTTCACTGAAGCCAAGTTACAAAAAAAGAAAACATTGTATGTGAGCAAGGAGAGGCTGAGCCAGGCAGAGGTGTTGGAAGCACCTCACTGGCTGCAACAAGAGCTTGAGGCCTCCTTGAACTACGCTGGACTTCACACCTAACAGCCAGAGTGGCCAAGTTGCAGCAGGGATGGCTCCTAACCAGACCCCTATTCTCTGTTTCAGATCTATCTTCGTTCATAGCCAGGTCTGGATGAGGAGAGTTCAGTGCAGAGAACGGTTTGCAATTGGCCGGGCTCTTGTTTTCAAAGCTTCCTCCTGGACTTAGGATAACACTGTTCAGAAGATGAATGTGTGTTTAACAGTTTCTCATTTTATTACCTACCGACAAAGAAAAAAAAAAAGATATAAATAGATGTTTAACCACACAAATAATTTATATTACTGTCTTCTTTATGACTATGAAATCATAAAATAAAATTAAATCAAGAGTAATAACGATTTCGGCACAGTGGTTACTATGCAAAAACTGATATTTACACTCTCTCTGGAAACCGAACCGAAATTAAAAAACTCAGAAACTGAGTGCTGGGAAACACACCGTGCAGTTTTCCTTGGTGGAAATTTTCACTGAACTTTCAAATCAAAAGTGTTTTCAGCTGCTTTTTCCTTCCACTATTCCTTTCGTTAGGAGGGCCTATGGCAGGCAGCCATTCACTGCTGAGAGGCCTTCCTTGTTAAACCCTAGGCTAAGTCGCTGAATGTAGAATGCAGGAAGCTCACAGAAAGGGGAGAGAAGGAACACATACCCAGACGCCCGAGTGCTCTCCAGGTCTTGAGAATCTTATTATCCCTCCGGGACATAGTACCTTCTGTCAGACCAAAACAATCAGCCCAGGAATGCAGGGAAAACTGAAAGCAAAGCACAGAGAAATAGGCTTGGAGAAGTTACCCAGCTTATTTCTCCCTGTCTGCTAATACAGCCCAAACCTCTCATGAATGCCAATCTCTTTCCCCTTTGTCCTGAAGGGGGTGCTATAACTCCCTGAAATAATACTGAGGCCTTGGCATCCCCCCTATGGAGACTGAGGTGAGGGAGGTGTGAGGAGGCAAATCAAGATAAGCATCTGCTTTATTTTTGCAGTTTAGGCACAGAAACTAGTGAATGATGTGTGTCAGAGTTCAATCTATGATATATCAGATTTTGGGAATTTCCCGAAAGGATCTTAGCTTTAGTTTAGCATTTGGGTTCGTAGTAGCAGAACTGTTATTCTCTGCACAGATATCATTAGGATTTCTAATGTTTTTTGGCATTTGTTTTAGTTCATCATTTGCAGTTTTTTGATGAGCCCACCACAGCTACGACTTTTTCAGTATAATTATCCTCACTGGAGTATCATCTTGGGTTACTGCATAGGAACCTCGTCTTTCATCTGCATCCCCACGTATATAACTTACCGGCTGATTGCCACTCCAGGGACATTTAAGGAGGTATGTACTGTGTATTAGTGTGTTTGTGTTTTCAGATGGGTAATATTTTGGGGAGAAAAGGGTTCTCTTGTTATGCTCTAATGAGTATTCAAAGGCAATTAGTCCATCGCATGAAATTCACCAGGAGGCTCTCAACCTTATATATATCTGTATACCTACACCATGTCGACCTCTAATGGCTGCCGATTCTTAAGGCATCTTCCATAAATCTCAAATACAACAGCCAAGAGGGACCTGGTCATTTGGGTGCACCACAGCACACAGCTTGGATGGGTGGGGGTGAGGGGGTGGCATTCTAAACCAGATATCTGCTTTGCCACCTGCTTGCCACTGGCCATGGACATTAAATCAGTGGTGTCTGGAGCGATAACCAAATTTTGACCTAAGTGAAGATTGTGGTGGAAAATGTCCATGGTCAGTTTCCTAACAACAAATGGTTATGTTGAAACTCATCACTAAATAGGAAGTTGCAACAATATCATATTCTTCGCTCTAGCCATTGGAGGGGAAAAACATGTTGCCATTATATAAAGACTCATTTCAATCATGAATAATTTGCTATAAAACATTTAACAACAGAAACTTACAATTTGTATCAGACTGTATATTTTTCACAGCATCTTCATGCAGATGATCTCATTTTGTTATCAAAATACCTTGTGAGGTGGATGGGCAGGTATTAGCAGAAAAAGATACTGAGGCTGGGAATTAAGTTGTTCAGCATTTCCTTTTTTTCAGTGACTTTTCCAAGGACACATAGTACAGGAGGTTCAGAATCCAGGTCTTCTGATTCCTGGTCCAATGCTCTTTCACTTGGAGATGCAGCTTCTCTTTTGTCTTCAGTTTGCTATTGGTAGTTTGCTAATGTAGAAATTGGCACGAGGGGTTAGGGAGAGATGAGTTGCCATTTTTAATCCTGCATTGCTAATTAGTAGTTCAGGTCATTTAGAGGTCTGTGGTTGGGTGCTTTTATAGGGGATAAGCTCAAAGGTGAAGAGTGGTATTTGGGGAAGCTAGAAGGGCCCATACTCTATAATGACCTAAGAACTGAGATGGGCTAGTCTATGGGCTCTTAGAAGTAAAACTCAAACATGAGACCAGCATACTCATCTTCCTAAAACATTTCATGAGTACCATGAAGCAAGGAAATATGAAGCAATGAAACAACAGCTCTTTCTGAGAACTGAGTTCATTTCTTTTTCCAAACAGGATAACTAAATTCTAGGTAACTCTGCAAGCAGTTACTCATTTCCTAAACCCAAACTACATTCCTCCCAAAGGGCCTTGGACTCCAGTGTTGCTTGAAATACATGCTCAGACCCAGTCAGAGTCACTGAGTTTGTTCCTTTAGATTGTCCTTTATGGCAGCTGTGATGGTTCGCTGACTATGGGTTCAAACCTAGAGGCTAAGGTCAGGAAGGGAACACTAGTTAGGTTAATAAATGTCAGTATTCTTTGATCACAGACTGCGCCTTGAATCTTGGTCATCTTTCTTGCAAATTCCCCCAGTTAGCCACAAGAAAATACTGCCCAAAGATGTATAATGAACAGAGCTTAGATCCATTGGTAATATAAGTAAGGCTGATGGCAGGGCCATCTTTTCCATTTGCCATCCAATGGGGAACAGTGTGTTCCCAGCAAGCATCATGATACAACCCATCAGGGAAGACCAGGAGGGAAAAGACTAGTCAGCTATGGTGAATTACCATCTCTGGACCTTAGTTTTTTCATCTTTAAAATGCGTTCATTGGATTGGATTAACATTTCCCAAGTGTTAACATGTTACTGCTGTGGGAAAAGGTTATATAGTCAAAAATTTTGGAGACTGCCAGGTTAAAGCAAGTGAAATAGGCTTCTTTACCATGGGATTTTGCAAAAGCCTTAATATGCCCATGTGCATGCTTAATATCTGAGAGCGATAAATGCCATGTCTTTTGCCAAGAACCCCAAGGGACTATAATTTTTTGTGAATACCATACTTGATGATCTGTTACATTCTATCTGTGAGGGAAGGAATCCTCATATGAACTTTTTGTACGGCTAAAAAACAAAAACTAAAAGAAAGGTAAATTTCTTAACCCTTTTGGGCCCTAACCATACACAAGGGTGGAGTTTGTGGAGTGAGCCATCGCTTGCTCACCTGTAATTTGATGGATCTCACATGCATCGGCAGCCTGGACATCTCAAGGTTGGAATCATCAGCTTGATTAGGTTATTGTCACAGAAGCCCCTAGTAACGTGCACAAAGACACTAGGAAGATGGTCCTTAATAATTAAGTGCTCATGAGGATGTCAACAGGGATCCATATCTTGGGTTATGACCTTGGAGAAGGCCAGGGCTGGCAAAATTTGAGAGCAATTTTAACTGAAATGTCCTCAAAATATGGAAAACGAAGTTAGGCTGGCATTTTGGGGGGATCAGCAGCCAGAAGGGCAGCAGAATGGGTGGGTGGGGCTAGGGCATAAAAGCCAAATGTTGTGCTTTACAATGTGGTTCTTTGTGGGCCCTGCCTCCACTATTCACTTTACCACTCTCTTCTCTCTCTGCACAACACTTAAGACTAGTTATCAGAGTGATCTGTGTCCTGTTCCCAATTAGCAAGGAATAATTCTGTGTAATCAGGTTACATGCTCACTTATAGGGAAGGGTGGTCTGTGACGTTTTGCTTTGTGTCACTTGACATGTCAACATAGCTGACGAGTACTGCAGCAACACCTTTTTAAAAGGGTTTCCAGTGTTTGAATATTAAGGTCATTAGGAACACAATGTGTTCAATTTTGTGAATTCATTAACTATGAGAATGGAAATTTCTGAATTCTATAGGCCCTCCTTTATGGAGAACAAACTCCTATAACCAGAGAATAAAAAAGATTGACGGGGACTACACATCTTTTTGATCTAAAAAAAAAAAAGAACAAGTAGTAGAACTTCTCCTATAATCAATAAATCAAAAGATGCTTTCAGATCCACTTTTGCCTACTTACCATACAGACAGATTTTTGCCTTCAAAGATTTGACTAAGCAACTTAATTACTTTTTTAAAAAGATAATTTTTTATTTTTCAATCTCAGTTGCTGTAAATATTACATTAGTTTCAGGTATACAACATAGTGATTCAACATTCATATAACTTATGAAGTGATCACCCCAGTACCCATAATAAAGATTTCTGTAAGCGTCTGCAGTACTGCTGGTTTTACTTCTCCACATCTCTGAGATGCTTCATGTCACCCCGATGCTTTTACAAGGCAGGCTGTGTATTTCATACACAAGCCCAAGCATATTTCAGATCTGTCTTGCAGCTTCTGTGTACCTCAGCTATTCCGAAAGTAAAAATTCTCAGCCTCTTCCCAGTGAGCATGAAATTGTTAGGAGTGATGATCTCATTAGTCACATGTTTTTAAATTTAATTACATGATAATCTGAAGCCTTGTCTGACCTAACAAGCACTCCTTTACAGGTGGATGCATTAGATCAGTAACATCCTGGCTGTTATAGCGGCTGATGACACTGTGCACTGTGCCTGGTGTATACAAGGCTCAAGGGACAGGTTTGGGGCAGAATCCAGGACACACTCTGCTCCCCAAGCCCTGCGCGGCCACATGAAACCTCCTCTGTCCAGAGAAAAAGATGTCCCTTCCCAGGTCATCAGGGGTTCTATTGAAGTCTCAGCATTTTCTCCATTAGTGATAAAATGACTTTCTTAATTTGTTGATGCTTATAGTTCCTAAATATTCCAGTTTTATCCATACTTGAGAATGAATCAGTTGGGAATTCCTTCCTTAAGAAAAGTCAATGAGACTCTTCCAATTTACTAATGCCATTAAAATGCTGTTTAGCTTTCCCCTGCCATCTTGGAGTCTATGCGGGCCTGCTGGGAACAGGACTTCTAAAATGACAAATATAGGGGCTGGCAGAAGTAACGCCCCTTATGATTATTACAAATTGTAAACATACAATTCTGTCACATAACAACATCACACTTGAGCACACTGTACTGCTTTTAAAAAGGGCATTACTTCTGCCGGGCTCTGTAGGTCTGGAAGCCTGTGATTCAAGGCCATTTTTGCTGGCTCTAAGTGGGGTCTCTGGAACCAGAGAGAGCACACAGCTCTTAACATTGAAGGTGGTTATGCTGGAGATGAAACAATTCTATCTAGGCCAGAGATGTGCGTATGTGTGTATAAGGCAAAGAACAACACAGTGACTCCTGGTGGCAAACCGAACAAAACCAGAGTAATCTGGGGAAAGGTAAACTCATGCTCATGGAAATAGTGGCTGGTTTGTGCCACATTCTGAAGCTAAGGTCACAGGACACAGAATCCATATAATGCTGTACCCCTCAAGGATTATACGTATTAAGAAGTACATAAAGTGGATTTGTTCTCTTGTAAAAAAAAAAGATTAATAAAATGCTATTTAAACTTTGTTTTCAAATTAATGTTGAAATATTTTTTCAATCCTGTTAAATTACAAGAATGTTTATAGCATCATTACTTTCTTCCCCACAGCGTATTATTAAAAGTGTCACTCCAGAAACACCAACAGAAATTCCCTGTGGAGATATCCGCTTGAATGCTGTATAAAGCGCTTCAGTGAGAGGAACATGGCTTCCCAACCTCATCCTCCAGTTCTGACAAGTCATGCCTCGCCTTCTCCCTCTAAGTGAACGAGTTTCCAGCCAAGCCTGATAATGGAAGGGCCTTTGTCCTGGAGACACAGGCCCTTTTAAAAGACTATGGTGCCCAGACTCTTAGGGCCTTGGGCCACTTCTTCCTGTGAAATCTCCCAGACATATGACCATGTTAAACTCTGTGATGCAGCTGAATTGACCTATTTTGGATGTGTGAGGGTGTGTGTGGGGTGACGAAAACCACCATATAATCAGTTAGGATTAGGTTTAGAATCTAGTCTGTGAAAGTCACTTGTATCATTTCTCATTATGATCATTGGTATTTGACATGTGTTTGCTTCTACAGGTTGCACTGTTCATAAATGCATAAACCATGTGAAAGAAAATAGGGAGTGCTGTGTTGCTAGCCATATATTTTCTGAGTAGCTTAGAATTCTATAGCTGGATCTACTAGAGCCCTATAACCCAAGTGTTGCTTGAAGTCAGGAGAGGAAGATGTAAGAATCTAAACTGAAAAATAATGTATTCATGTGAGCATGTGTGTCTGTGAATACTGTTGTGTCAGTGTATCCTTATCTTTATTCCAATACTTTTGGCCCATTACAAACTATACCAATTTCCTATCATTTTTCTTACATTAACAAAGTCCACCTACTCAAATGTGTATGTATGTTATTTGAAGAGTACAATTACTACAACATGTTCTGCCATCTTCTTCTTTTCTGGTGACACGACTTGAGTTCACACACCTTCCTTTATGGGTCAGCCTTTAGCATTTGTTGCACTTCATTGCCATCTTCCTGTCTCTGCTACACATTTAGGATAATGTTCCACAGGCAAATCTGGTTTATTTCATTAGTCACTGTAGCTTGGCTATGGACTACTTTGAAAATGGATATTGACAAATGAAACTTCGGTGTTCATCTGGCAATCTGATTTAAGCCCTATATACTTCAAATGACTGAGTTTGACCATTGAACTTACTTTGCTTTGTGAAGAGAGAATAAATCTAGTTCTTGCATATAGGATGTATAGATTTGACCTAAACCAAGGTCATTCTCAATCCAAAAGTAATTAGAGAGTCTGGGATAGCCTTAAATGGACATTCTCCACTTCCTCCAACCCCTTGACTCTTCCTGGCTGACTACCAGGACTGTGAACCCTCCAGATAAATTTTATTTTTAAAATTTATTTTACTGTTTTTGTTTTGTTTTGTTTTTAAGAGAAGGTGAGAGAGAGGGAGAGAGAGAAGGAGGGAGGTGGAGGTGAGGCTGCACAGGTTGGGAACCGAATGGGAGGCAAGAACCTCTGCTGCCATCCTGGCAGTTACCAGTTGCACCACAGTTCAGTACATGGGTTTTCTCAGGCTGGGGCTGGGATTTGATCCCCAGACCTCATATTTGCAAGGCAAGTGCTCAACCTGTTGAGCTAGCTC
The DNA here is from genome assembly GCA_004027555.1 of Craseonycteris thonglongyai. NCBI lineage: Eukaryota > Metazoa > Chordata > Mammalia > Chiroptera > Craseonycteridae > Craseonycteris > Craseonycteris thonglongyai. Next base: position 63,788 of record PVKE010001750.1, read on the forward strand.
ATCATTCCCCCTCCAGATAATTTTAAAGATTTAGCCTAAATAATACTGATTGGGAAAGGGTCAGTTAAGTGAATAACCTTTCATTTCACATAAAACATTTAATACAGATCAAGTAAATTTCATCTTCAGTGGCTTGTGACTCTTGATGCATAGGTAGAGAAGCTAGTTTTACTATGTAGTGTGAGATTTCCTTATCAAAATCTTAAAGGGAATAAAGCATAATGATAAAAGGACTCAATTATCTATTCCCATATCATATCCATACTCTATATAAATCAAATATAATTCTAACAATCCTATAGAAAGATCCATATAGCAGAGGTCTGGTTTTATTCATTTATAGTTCTTCCTTCCTCGGCTTCCTTTCCCAAACAATTTTCTCTGGCCATCTTTGTATATTCTCCCTACATCCTTCTGATTCTTCACTTTTTCTAGGGGGATATTTTCCTTATAGATGATAGCTGCAGAGAAGTTCCCTGAAATGTGGAGGAAAAGAGGAGGGGGATTTAAATTTTTTCATACTGACCTATGTTTTTCACTTATTCATTCTTTCTTCCTACCTTTCTTTTTATTCCCCCCCCCCCATCCTTTTTGCTTTCTAGCATGCTGAAAGGAGACAGGTTATATAAGTGGCAGCATATTCAGTGGTCAATAGCTTTGCAAATGTTAAGACCTGCTTTATAACATTTTTGGACATGGATTCTCTCCATCCCACGCATACCGGTACTTATGCTGTCTCCAAAGATAACATTTTTTAAAATCACTTTTTCTAACAGAATTAGAGTGTTGTCAAGGCAAGTATTAAGGGAATTATGTAGGTGTTTTGAAAAGTTTTCAAACTTCACTAGACTGAAAAAAATCCAAAACTGCTGTTCTGCATAGTTTGTATTTACTTGACCCCTATTTATCAATAAATACTACTATGATTTTTTTAAAGGAAGACTTCAAAGTAGTGGACTTCACAATATATTTTTTAAAGATTTATTATTTTTTATTGGGTTTTTGTTGTTGTTGTTGTTTACAGAGAGAGAGACAGAGACAGAGAGAACGGGGAGAGCCCAGAGCAGTCTCCATAGTTGCACATCATTGGTTTTTCCACATAGTTTCATTCCACAGGTGGGCGCGGGGCTGCACAGGGCAGGAACTGGACCGGGGTCTCACCCCGGTGAGAATCAAACTGAGGGCACTCCCCAGTTCAGCATATGGGTCCACATAGGCTGGGGCCGGGATTCAGTCCTCGGTCCCCAAGGCTGCAAAGTGAGCGCTTAACCCACTGAGCCATCCCAGTTTCCCCCACAATATTAAAAAAAAAAACACGTTTACACCTAATGTAGCATTTACATAAAAGTAAAAAAATAAAATGCAATTGTAAAGTTATGTAAGAACTGAGGTTAATTTTTTTAATGATTTTATTAGTAAGAAATACCGAAGAAATAGACAAGTCACAAGACAAAGGCATGGAGGTGATTCAATTGATTGTTTCTTATATTGATATGCAATTAAGTCCAAAGCATTTGTCTTCCTTCCAGAAAACTTACAACCCATTAAAATTGACTCCACTTGTTGCATGAAATGCATATGGCCTGTAACCTAAATGCATTGCTCTGGCTGTCCTTTCTGCAGATGGCTACAAAGACCCTGGCAAACTCACAATCAATAGAATAGCTCCAAAAGTCAAAAAATGAAATCTCAAGACAGCATTCTCTTTTTACTAAGCTTATTAATTGGGTGCCACCAATCTCAAAATTTAAGCGCAAATGTGAATTTTCACTTAACTCACAACCTCACCCCACCCCTTACTAGAAAAATGAGTTTCCTGGAATTAGAATTGTATTCCTTCTAGTAAGTAGGAAATACTGACCTAAGTTTTCTGTCGTATAATTGATTCGGAGTTCACTGTCAAAGCAAAGCCTAAAACTAGGGAATGCAGTGCTTAACTGTGTTGTTCTTACACATATCTTAGATAATGCTTAGCTACCCAATGGTACCATACAAGCCTGGTTCCTTTCTCAGCGTGTCTCTTTACTCATAAATCAACACCAGGTGCTTAAGGTATCATTAAACAGAGCAGTAATCAGAGGGTATTTTTCCACCCTCCCTTTTCTATTTCTTTTTTCTTTTCTTTTTTTGGGGGGAGTCAAAAAAGGGGTAGGGAAGAAGAGCAGTAAGTTCTTCAGAGAGACTGTGTTACTATCTGTCATTCCTATAAGTAATAAAAGCAAAATACTCATATGCTATGTGGGAAGAAGTTGTATATGCAAGGAGAGTTATACAGAAGGGTATAAATGAGGAAGGTGAGCTTCAGATAGTGATAAGATAAAATAAAATATATAAATATATATAAATATATATATATAAATATATATATATATATATATATATATATAAATCCAAATATGGAAAAGCAAATGTTGACAGGAACTATCCCCATACTATAGAATGCTTTTCTTGTCCACTTGAAATAGTTTGCCTTTTTTCTTCGATATCAGAGATAAGTCAATGAAAATTTACTGTGTTTAGTTCCAAGGAAGGACTACTTCAAACCTCTATTCCTCCTTCATATCTAAAGGATAACTTTGCTGGGTACAGGATTCTTGGCTGATAATTTTTTCTCCTTTAATATTTTGAACACTTTGTTCCATTCCCTTCTGGCTTGTAGAGTTTCTGTTGAGAAATCTGATAATAGTCTGATGGACTTTCCTTTAGAAGTTATGGTGTTCTTTTTTCTGGCTGCCTTAAAAATTATTTGTCTTTGACGTTTTATATCTTCAGTATAATGTACCTTGGAGAGAGTCTGCTAGGATTCAAGTAGCTAGGGGTCCTGTTTCCTTCTTGGATTTGAGGTTCCAGTTCTTTCCATAGATTTGGGAAGTTCTTATCTACTACTTGTCTGAGCAAATTCTCTATGCCCATCTTGTCCTCTCCTCCCTCTGGAATACCTATTATTTTTACATTATTTTTTCTAATGGAGTCAGATAGTTCTTGTAGATATCTTTCATTTCTTTTAGTTTTTAGGTCTCTGTCTTCTTCCTTCTGTGACATTTCCAAATTTTTGTCTTCGATTTCACTAATTCTTTCCTGGTCAGCTCTGCTTCCTATGCTAGCTATTTCATTTCCATTTCTTTTATTGTGTTGTTTATCTCCAGAATTTGTATTTGCTTCTTTTTTATAGATTCAGTTTCCTTTCTGAGATCACTTAGCTCCCTCTGTGTACTCTGCTGGTTTTCTTTGAGCTCTTTGAGTGTTTTCAGAATTGCAGTCTTGAATTCTCTGTCATTTAGCTCATGTTTCCATATCTTCAAGCTTCTTTTCTGGAGGTTTTTCTTTTTCTTTCTGAGCACGTTTGTTCAAAAGGGTAGTCATCGCTGTTGGAGTGTTTCTTTTCCTGGACATGAGGACCTTTCCCCTGGTGGATGTGAAGAAATCTTTCTTTTACTTCCTAGCTGGTGTTGCTGCAATGTCTTCTAATATCTTCTCTTGTTTATTTGGTTTTCTCACAGTGGGAGACTTCCTAGGAGGTGGGCTTCTCTTTGACTCAGTTGCCCTGGTCTCTGTATACCTTCTCATTGGGAAGGTATGGTGGGCAATGGTATTATATGCCTCCAAGATCCCACTGCAGTCAGAAGTTGCCACACCTAGATCCCTCTGAGGGCCTCAGTGGGAAAGGTGGGGGCGGGGCTTGTTGGGAAAGGCGCAGGTCTGTTTGCTTCACAGTAATAGCGGCTTTTGGGCAGCAGCTCACTGAAGGCCAGCCCTGGGAGAGAGCAAGGGGAAGCAGCCAGACTGTGTCCAAGGCCACGCAGTGCTCCGGTTGGGGCCCCACCTCATCCAGGGCCACTGTGCACTTCAGCCGCCAGCACACTCCCCCTGCCGGCACTCCAGCCACTGGAACACCCGCCTCCCGCTCCAGTTGCCAACCTTAAGCTCTGGGCCCCCAGCTCCAGCCGCCGGACCCACGCACTGGTAGCTGGACCCTCACTCTGGTCACCAGCTCCAACCTGTGGCTGCTGCTGGGGCCTGGCTCTGGGCTCCTGCCCCGCTCTGGCCGCCCTCACCAGGGCTGCTGCCCCCGCACCCCCGCCGGGGCCTCTGGCCGCACCTGCGTCCACCCCACGTCCTGGCTGCCTGCGCCTCCGCCTTTGTCCGTCCTAAGCCTCCAACACACCCAGAGTCGTTCTGCACCTGGACCCGCGCTCCACCTCCGCCAGTCTCTCCTCTGCCGGTCTCCGGGTCAGCCGCTGGGTGGGTCACCAGGTAGGTCTCCTGGTTGTGCTCTGCAGCGTGTCTCCGCACTGCTCCCTTTCTCTCTCACCTGCCTCCCTTTCTCCGGCTTTAGGTATTTCTTGCGATGAGTGGGTCCCTCAGCCGAGGCTGTGTGTTGCTTAGGGTTCTCTGGTTGGATTTTAGTTGTTTAAATTGTTCTTTCCAAGAGAGGTTTCAAGAGCTCCCCTCACGCCACCATCTTGATAATGTCCCTTCCAAACCTCTAAATCTTTCCTTTTTTTTCTAACTTTCTGTAGTATCACCCTTTTCTCCCATTGCTTAACTATCTCTAAATTTCAATGAGAGAACAATATTTTAAAGTTCAGGTAATTACATTAGAAGCAGAAACAAATCTGATAACTAATTTTCTGATCTTCTTGGAATCTAGAAATTGCTGAAGAAAGGTAAACTTAAGTTTTATTTCCTCAGCTAGAATGAAATAATAGCCTTCTCAACTGGTTAGTGGGCATTTACCACACTGAAAAAGAAAAATATTTCAGGAAGGGATCTTAAATATTTCGTTTCATATAGTTGGAATGTATTCAGTATTGTTTCTACATTAGGTGTTTTGAAACAGCTTATCCTTTCAAGAGAAGTCTTTTTTGAGGACATGATTCACAATATATTTCAATTAGAGTTTTAGATGGTATTTCTCTTACCAGAACATCACAAACTCCATCCCAAATTGCTGCTCTACCACCACTATACATTTTAGTTCATTTATTAAGCTATCAAAATGAAATTTTTTTCACTAGCCAACTACAATTTAGAAAGTGTTCATTGGTGGAACATCTCATCAGAAAAAAAGTTTTAATGTCTGCTAAAGAAGAACCTTATCATTTAGGGAAGAGAACAGATGGTATTAGTCCTTCAATTCTATAAATGAAGACTCCAGATGTAGTAGATCATTTATTTCTAGCAGTTCGTAAACACCAAGAGTCAAACAACAAATATTTGGGGAGGAGCTATCCCATCTTTATGTTAAAATAACTAAATTTCCATAAATAAGAGCATTTTCTAATTTAAAAAAAAGTATTTTGAAAGATTATTCTTATGCAAACTTTAATATTAGAGGTGTACTTTAAGAAATTTCAATATATGAAAAGTGCATATTTTAAAAGATACAAGTTAGGGACTTCAAAGCATTTGCAGTTATTTTTCCAATGGCATTTAAAATATGATTTGACTTGCTAGCAATTTTTTAGAATACTTTGTGTACTAGACGTATCAGTGAGGTGCTTCAAGTTCTAGACTATTGTTAATTGAATTATATAAATGGTATTTCTTTTCCCTCATCTTTACTCTCCTTCCTTATTATAGCTAAGAGCAAGAAATTTTCTTCCACTATTCACCTCTGTAAACAGTGGTAATATAAAATTTATCACTTATTTTATGAAACATTTTATTTTTAAATTTTAGTGGCAGAATTAAACATGTTTTATTTGTACAAAAGTAGAGCCACCTCTTTAACCCTTTTAGTGCAACGGGCCGACATAGCGGCTTTTGCATCTCAGGTGAAAAGTGAGGCAGGCCTATATATGAGTTCATATGTAGACCATTAAATTACCCTTCGCATTTCTCGCTAGTACCATTGGCAGAAGGTAGCACTAAGAGGGTTAAGGTACATAGAATGCCCCTATATTCATTTATGAAGCAATTTAGCCATAAATGCTACAAGTTAGATTGTGATACATTAGTAAATATTTTATGCTGTGAACTATTACCGTAATAACTCTTAATATCATGATAGATTTGTTCTGTCTTATAAAACTTCCAAACTTTTTAAAAAGATTTATTGTTAGAGAGAGAGACAGAGACAGAGAGAAGGGGGTGGACCCAGGAGCAGTACATGATTAGTTCCCACATAGTTTCATTCCACATCGGTGAATGGGGGGCTGTGCAGGGTGGGAACTGAACCAGGGGGCCTTCTGCATGGGAAGCATGCCCCAGTTCAGCATATGGGTCCACACGGGCCAGGGCCTGGGCTCAATTCCCGGACTCCTGGCTGCAAAGTGAGCACTTAACCCGAGCGCTTAACCTGCTGATCCATCCCGGCATCCCCAAAACTTGCAAACTTTTGAGGTTAAAATAAAAATCTTTTTGAACTGTATATTGTCAAAACATTACACATTCTCCCCCCAAATATCACTGGGTATTATTTACAAACACTTAGCATCAAAACTACCTAGAATTAGGGACATTAAATTTAGTAAAGGTAAATACTTACAGTTCTTTGCAATTTGTACAGAGCTTTAATTTATAACGTACTTCCACACACATCATCTCACTTGATCGTCGGAGCTCTGGATAACAGATGTTATTTCCCTAATTTTGCAGATGAGGAACCGGAGGCTCAGAGAGATTAATTGATTCGCCCTAATTCCCACAGTTGTGTTCTCCAGAACAGGCCTTATGCTTAGGTTTTCTGTTTGCGGGCTGAAGGTTACCTGCATGTCTAACTTTCAAGCCATCATCTACAGAAGCCTAAATACACAGATTCTAAATTCAAATCAGGAGATCATGAGGGATATGTTCCCAAACACTAGGACATTCATTCTCCTACATAACCACAATACAACCATCAAAATCAGGTATGTAACTTTGTGGCATTACTGTCATCTAATTTCAGATCATCCAAGAATGTCCTTTTAGAAACAGGATCCATTTCAGAATCACTGTTTTCATTTGCTTTCATATCTCTTTTGTCTCCTTCAGTCTGAAATAGTTTCCCAGTCTTGCCCTGACTTTTGTGAACTTGACACTTGAAGATTACAGGTCAATAATTTTGTTGAATGTAGTTCAATTTGATTTGATAATTGTTTCCTAATGATCAGATTCAGGCTGTGTATTTTGGGTAGAAATATCATGATAATGATGTGTTCTCACTGCATCCTGTGAGGTGGAACATGATATGACTTGTCCCCATACTGGTGAACATCAATCCCTTGATTGAAGTAGTGCCTCCCAGGCTTTCCACTGCATTCTTTTTGTAATTAGTATTGTGTAGGGAGGGATTATTCTGAGATTGTGCAAATATCCTATTCCTCTTCTAACTTTCAATTCTTTCACTTGTTTTTTACAGAGTCTTATTTTATTCAGTGGATTATAATCTATTATTTTGATGCTCAAATTGTCCCTTTTTTCAAAAATAAATCTCTTTATTTTATTTATTTATTTTATTGTTTTGACAGAGAGAGAGAGAGAGAGAGAGAGAGAGAGAGAGATACAGAGACAGAGAGAGAACTGAACTAGGGGAGCTCCCAGTTCAGCATATGGTTCCGCACGAGCCGGGGCCGGGATTCGATCCTCGGTCCCCGGCGCTGCAAAGTGAGCGCTTAACCCACGGAGCCATCCTGGCTTCCCCTAAATTGTCCCATTTTTTAAAAAAGATTTATTTTATTGTTTTTGACAGAGAGAGACAGACAGAAACAGAGAGGGCCCAGAGCTGTCTCCATAGTTGTCCCTCATCAGTTTTTGACATGGTTTTGTTTCACACAGGTGGGTGGGCGCCACGCAGGGTGGGAATTGGGCTGGGGGCCTCCCACATGGGAGGCACGCCCCCTTGAGCCAGGGTCTGAACTAGGGGGCAAGAACCAAACTGGGGGCCTCCTGCATGGGAAGCACACCCCAGTTTGGCATATGGGCCTGCATAGGCTGGGGCTGGGATTCGATCTGCAGTTCCTGGGGCTGCAAAGCAAGCTCTTAACCCACAGAGCCATCCTGGCTTCCCCAGTCCCATTTTTAATCAGTGAGATTTCTTTCAAGCTGGCATCTGTGTCCTTTTGACATGTCTCCGTAATTCTTGGAAAACTTCACCTTCTGGATTAAGATATTATAGTATCATCTTGTACTTTCTCTGCCCCAGCCATTTATTTCTCCCAAGAAGCCCTGGTTCCTTTTAGTGAAGAATGTTTTTAGCAACATTCTAGGTGCTAGTTTATGCTATTGCTGTTGGGGTGTCACTGATACCAAGTCCTCTCACTGGACAGAACTAAAATATGTCTGCATGTGTGTGATCACCTACACACATTTGCATCTATCATGAAAATGATGAGTTCACACTATTATCTCTAAATCCAACCCAAAATGACAACGTTCATTCCAGTTTTCTTCATATTTATAACCCTTCCTAATACAGAGAAACCTGGCTCCCATTATTCTGAATATATTTGATCAATATCCCTGAATATAAGCAATAGTTCATGGGTGCTTCTGCCACCCTGTCTACCCAGAAGCCCTCTTTACCCCATTCAGGTTCTGACACCACATGCTGGGATTGCCCCTATATAATTGCCCTTCTTACTGCTCTGGATGACAATCCTTGTGAGGCAGTCACCATGGCCACCCACTGCATGGATGCCTTCCCTACCCCACTTGGGTGATGACATCCTGCATGGATTACCCCTCACCCCCATTTCAGCTGCTCCTACACTGTGCTCTTCACTGTGTATTAGTGACACCCAGCTCTGGGTCATAGCTTTACCTTGCTCAGTCCCACTTGATGGCTTTTGGACTGAACTGTTAGGGAAGGAATTGTGAAAAGGGAAGAGAACCAGTTTACATTAATAGCTACAATCACAGACTAAGGGAGTTGTCATTTTTTTTTTTAAAGATTTATTTTATTGATTTTTTCAGAGAGAAAGAGACAGAGAGAAGGGGGAGGGCCCAGAGCAGTCTCCATAGTTGACAGCATTAGTTTTCCATATAGTTTCACTCCACAGGTGGGCACAGTACTGGAACCAGGCAGGAACTGGGCCAGGGGCCTCCCACATAGGTCCCAGCAAGAACTGAACTGGGGGCACACCCCAGCTCAGCATGTGGGTCCGCATGGGCCGGGGCCGGGATTCGATCCTCAGTCCCCGGGGCTTCAAAACGAGCGCTTAACCCGCTGAGCCATCCCAGCTTTCCCAAGTTGTCATTTTTTAAGGAGCAGAATGAAGAGGCTCAGTAGTACAGTGGGATGAGTAGAGCTTGGACAAAGCATCTTCCGGGGCAGAAACTTCAGTATTAAAGTATATTTCTAAACTCTTTTCCCAAAGCCCACAATCTTTCCTGCTAAGTGCTCCTTTAATTCCTTAGGCTGTCTTACTATGGTTAATAAGAACCTGGTACATAGCCCCTCACTTTGCTGAACACATGAAAATACATCAGTTTCATGCCACTTGTCTAGCCTGGTTTACCTCCAAAAGTATGGCTCATGTCATATATTTTGCCAAAAGTAAAAGCAAACAAACACACAAAAACTTTTCTGCACCTGTGGAAAGAGCAACCAGATAAGATTAAGACAAAAGCTCAAGTCATTTCTCAGCCATCACCAAGCTAAGTAACCTTAGATAAGTCACTCAACTTTACTGGTCCCACCTCCTCTTGGTAATAATAATATGGTGATAAATACTCGTGTTTACTGTCTTGTCAGGAACAGCATTACATGCGCCATTTCAAGAAATCCCCTCACCAGTCTTATGAGACACTTTTATTTTATTATCCATTTTACAAATAAGGAAAAAATAAAGCTCAGAGAGCCCAAATAATTTGTCCAAGATTATGTACCAAGTGGTGGACCCAAGACTTCCAAATCTCAGCTCTTAAACATTATGTCATAGTGCCTTAAAAACATTTTAAATTTCAGGCGTTATGTTAGATGATTTCTAAAGTCACTTCCGTTTAAAAATTCTAAGAAATACTTAACAGATATTAAGGTAAAGAAACTTAAAACAATGAAGTAAGAACCTTTCTAAACCTTCACTCACGCCAATATGATAGTAGACACTGGGCATACAAAGTTGAGGTTGGATCTTTGCCCTCAAGCAACTAACATACTATCATTATAACTATAATGCTGATAGTTAAAACACAGAATGCAAAGGAAACATAAAGGTGTTGCTGAAACAAAGAGAGGTATTAAAAGAGGCTTTCTAGAGGCAGTGACTCTTCAGTTTTAAAAATAAGGAGGTAGGCAGAGACATGGCATTCCAAAGCAGCATTATGTAGTTGGTACAACTGGAATGAGAGTAAACAAAGGGAAGAGAAGGAAAATTAAGATACAGGTTCCAGCATAAGTAATGCCCTTTTTAAAGTAGTTTACTGTGCTTGAGTGTGATATTGTTGTTACAGAATTACAAGCTTATGATTTTGTAATAATCATATTACTTCTGCTGGATCCTGTATTTTGAGTCACTCATATCTTAGTGCAAATTAAGTCAGATGAACAGCTGTTTACCAATTCATAAAATTTTTTCTAAGTACATTTTTTAGACCTCATATATTAAAATTTTTTTTTTTTAAGATTTATTATTTTTGACAGAGACAGAGAGAAGGGGGAGGGCCTACAGCAGTCTCCACAGGTGTACATCATCAGTTTTCAACATGGTTTCCTTCCACACAGGTGGGTGGAGGCCATGCAGGGCTGGAGCTGGGCTGGTGGCCTCTTGCATGGGAGGCACACCCCCTCAAGCCAGGGGCTGAACCCGGGGAGGGGATGTGCGAGAACCAAACTGGGGGCCTCCGCATGGGAAGCATAACCCAGTTCAGTATATGGGTCCACACGGGCCAAAACTGGGATTCAATCCTCTGTCCCCAGGGCTGCAAGGTGAGGCCTTAACCTGCTGAGCCATCCTGGCTTCCACTAGACCTCATATATTTAAAAGAACACATATCTAGCAACAAATTTAATGAATGCCGTATTCATATTGGTCCAAATAATACATTATCAAAGAACTGCTCCCCTGTGCATAAGTCAAATCTAATCATCTACATAGATTCTTCCTGTAGAAATGACAAACATGGGAAGCCGAGATGGCTCAGTGGGTTAAGCGCTTGCTTTGCAGCCCCTGGGACCAAGGATTGACTCCTGACCCTGGCCCGTGTAAACCCATATGCTGAACTGGGGTGTGCTTCCCATCCGGGAGACCCCCAGTCCAGTTCCTGTCCTGCACGGCCCCTGCCCACCTGTGTGAAATGAAACCATGTTGAAAACTGATGAGGGACAACTATGGAGACTGCTCTGGGCCCTCTCCCTTCTCTCTGTCTCTGTCAAAAATGATAAATCTTAAAGAAAAAACAGAAATGACATACATTAACCAGGATGGCTATCAGTTCCTCCAACTCATATATTTACATTTTTAAGATTACAAAGATGTTTTGTGAGATTATGCAAACAGTATAATATTTACAATATCTTGATTTTTGTAATAATCATTTCCTTTTCTTTAGTTTTACCATCTACCATGTCTGTCTATACAACATGGTTTTGCCTTTTTTTTTTTTTTGACAGAGAGAGAGAGAGATACAGGGAGAGAACTGAACTGGGGGAGCTCCCAGTTCAGCATATGGGTCTGCACGGCCCGGGGTCGGGATTCGATCCTCAGTCCCCGGCGCTGCAAAGTGAGTGCTTAACCCACTGAGACATCCCGGCTTCCCCCGCCTCTTTTTTTTTAATATAAACTATATGAATTATTTTGTTTCTCACAACATTGTGAAATTCATCCCAGTTGCTGCAGCTCTAGTGCATTTTCCACTGATAAACATTTAGGTTGTTTCCAGTTTGATAAAAAATACTATTACAGATATTTCTGCAGCAACTGTGGAAGAACATTTGAATTATAGAAAATGTGTAGTGTCAATGCTACCTAATAAAACCACATTGCTTTCCAAATAGGCTATACAGTAAGTTTTCACTGAAGGTTGTTGAAAGATTCTTGAAAACTGTGACTGTAAGTGAAACAACATGTAACAAAACCAATTTTACCATAGGCTAATTGATATAAATGAGAGTTTAGTTCCTATGCTTGTTTCTGGTCATGAAAACATCATCAAACTTCTAATAAAGACCCAAGACACTTCTAATATTAAACATTGAAATAAATATGAGTTATGCACACAGTTAAGATTAATAAAAACAATAAAATAATGATTTCCCAACCTTATTCTGGGGTGTCTGGTGGGTGGCCCAAGGATCGAATCCCAGCCCCAACCCAGGTGGACCCATATGCTGAATTGGGGTGTGCCCCAGTTCAGTTCTTGCTGGGGCCTATGCAGGAGTCTCCTGGCCCAGTTCCTGCCCTGAGAAGCTCTGAGCCCACCTATGGAGTGAAACTATATGGAAAACTAATGCTGTCAACTATGGAGACTGCTCTGGGCCCTCCCCATTCTCTCTGTCTCTCTCTCTGTCAAAAAACAATAAAAATAAATTTTTATAAAAAAATAAAGGGAGATAATCCAAATACCAGTAAATATGATAGCCATCAGAGAATCACAAAATAAAACCATGAGATACCATCCCACCCATAAGAATGGCTAAAATTAAGACATGAAGACAAAAGATAAACAATTACAAGTATAAGCAAGAATGTGGTGCAACTGGAATGTGGAGCAACTGAAATGTTCATAATGGCCCAAATCTAATTTAAACTGGCCCAAGAGAAAAAGTAAAAGTATTGGTTTAAATATCTAAAAAATACACATGCCTCACTGGAGCCAGACACTCAAAAGCAATCAGCAGGTCTTTGTCTTCTCATTTTGTTTTGTATGGGCTTTACTGTGTCAGACAGGCAGGCACTCAGTCTCTCATGCAACTCTGGACTTACCTCATCTTCATTATTGACAATGCTAGTGGAAAACATCTCTTTAAGTTGTGACAATCTCAGAATTGACCTAGCTTGAGTCATATATACCTTTACTGGAGCCTATTTGGCCCCATTTGATATCTGACCCCAAGGAGTGAAGAGGTACTTTCCCATGGGACATCAAGGCACACTGTTCCTAGAAAAGGGGTGAATGAATGTTAGAGAGGCAAAAACATCTGTGTAGGTGTGAAAGATCACAGAAGGAAACCTTTCATTTGCAGCAGCTTCCTAAGTTATGTCAAACTTAGTTAATAAATGTAATACAGTTGACCCTTGAACATGATGGTGGGGGGTTAGGTGCACCTATCTCCCACACAGTCTAAAATCTGTGTATAATTTTTAACTCCCCCCCAGATTTAACTACTAATAGCCTACTGTTGACCAACTGGAAGCCTTACCAATAACAAATAGTTAACATAGTTTGTATGTTATGTGTATTGTATACTGTATTCTTACAATAAAGTAAGCTAAACGGAATGTAAGAAAATCATAAAGAAAATAATTTACAATATTTATTAAAAAAAATCTGCATATTCTGGACTCACAGTTAGAACCCATAATGGGTCTACTGTACTGAGCAGGAGAGTCCAACCTTTTGACTTCCTTGGGCCATATTGGAAGAATTGTCTTGGGCCACACATAAAATATACTACCATTAACAATAGTTGATGAATTAAAAAAAAAAATCTCCTAATGTTTTAAGGAAGTTTACAAATTTGTGTTGGGCCACATTCAAAGCCGTCCTGGGTCACAGGTTGGACAAACTTGGTCTAGAGCTTTTCCTAGCTAAAACATCCAAGTTGCTTTGTGAAAGTCTCTGAATTACTAGAAGAGAGAAATCAATAGCTTCTTACCAGATCCCTCAGACTTGTCTCTTGCATACTGTGGTTAAATTGATCTTTCCAGTACAGTGATACCTTGGAATCCGAACACCCCAAAACTCAAACAACTTGGAATCCAAATGAAAAAATCAAGCATATTTTGCCTTGGAATCTGAATGCTGCTTTAGAATCCAAATGCCAACGCATTATTCACGTGAGACGTATAGACTGTATGGCCTGTAGCTTTATCTGAACACCCACTCATTCGTGTGAGGTATACTTCGAGAGCCGTGCAGGGGAATTGGTCCAACACAGATTGTATAGGCAGCAACCCCTACCCCATCATAATGTATGACCAAGCCACTGCTATAGTTAACTCATACTCTTTGGTTTATGCGTATGTTTCCAGTCACCCCTATGCTTTGTTACTTAAGTCATTGTCCGATGCTGTATCTTGAGTGATTTTTGTTGCTAATTGTGTGCCAACTTTGCATTATATATATATATAACAAAAAGTAGTGATTCACTGTGGGACCTAAAAAGTGCAACTAGAACAATAAGAGTAAGAAGAAAGCTGTTAAAGCTACAATTGAGGTTAAGAAAGATCTTATCGCTAAACATGAAAGCAGTACACGTGTGACTGATCTTGTTATGTTTGGAAAACCGAAATCGACTGTTTCTATTATTTTGAAAAATAAAAGAAGCTACCAAAGCAGCTGATGTGGCAAAAGGAGTTACAACACTAAGCTCTAGAAGAATGAAAAGTATGGAAGAAATGGAAAAACTCTTAGTTTGGATTAATGAAAAACAGCTTGCTGGTGATGTGATAACTGAAACAATCATTTCTGAAAAAGCCAAGGTTCTATTCAATGATCTAGAGACAGGGTCTCCAAACTTTTCAGCCCGCGGGTCGCATTAACTATCAAACAGCAGTTTGGGGGCCGACTGCACACTCAAGGTCCAAATAAAAAAGAATCAAAACATAGATGTTTTTAATTATTTATTTAATATTATTTTATTCAGATAAAAAGGTCTCCACGGGCCAGATGAGAGGGCCTCGGCCCATGGGCCGTAGTGTGGAGACACCTGAGAATAGCATGCCTGGTACTAGTGAACAAAAGGTAGACTTTAAAGCCAGTAGGGGGTGGTTTGAAAACTTTTGAAAAAAGGACTAGGATTCGTAGTGTTGTCATACACGGAGAGGCTGCAAGTTTCAACTTGGAAGCAGCAGAAAAGCTTGTGAAAGAGTTGAAAGAATTTGTGGTGAGGGGTATGTGCCAAACCAAGTGTTTGTGATGAAACTGGACTCTTTTGGAAAAAGATGGACATACATCACAAAAGAAAGAATTGCACCAGGTCACAAACCAATGACTGTCTCTTTTGCTGTGCGGAAATGCTAGTGGGGACTGCAAAATCAAACCTCTCCTAGTGTACCATTCAGAAAATCCATGAGTTTTTAAAAACATCATCGTTAAGAGCAGACTACATGTTACATAGAGATCAAATGTCAAAGCACGGGTTACCAGGCAATTCTTCACTGAATGGATACACGAAAAGTTTGCTCCAGCAGTAAAGGACTATCTGCAGAAGAAAAATCTTCCAATGAAGGTTCTTGTTCTGGACAATGCCTCTGCACATCCTCCAGGCTGATTTGGTGGAGGAATATAGCTGCATCAAGATAAAACATTTGCCCCCCAACACCACTCCTATCCAGCCCATGGACCAGCAGGTGATCTTGAACTTCAAAATTGTACACCAAGGCTATGTTCCAAAGATGTTTTGAAATTACAAGCAAAACACGACTGACCCTTTGAGAGTTCTGGAAGGATCACTACAATATCCTCCATTGCCTAGGAGTAATCGATAAAGCATGGAGGGAAATGTCTTTGAGGACAATGAACTCTGCCTGAAAAAACCTCTAGCCTGAATGTGTTGCTGCAAGGAGTGTAGGTTTTGAAGAACCATCTGTTTTTCCTGCCATTGTATCTCTGGGCCAGTCTGTGGGTTTGGAAATCAGCCAAGAGGATGCGGAACGAGTTAGTGGACGATCACAGGACCGAGCAGACAACGGAAGAGCTTCAGCACCTCAACCAGCAGCAGCAGCAGAAAGAGAAATTTCTGGGGAGGAAGAGAGAGACCCTGGAACCATTTCCTCTGGTGAATCAAGGACCTTCTTAGCATGTGGTCAAAAACCCAGGCAGCTGCTGAGAAGTGGCACCCCAATAGAGCCCTAGTTGACAGGGGTGTTGTTTGATGATAACATTATTGAACATTTCAGAAAAGTGCAAAAAGGTCACCAACATCAGACCACTTTGGAAAGTTGGTTCTCAAAGGCAAACACAACCAGTGACCCCCACGCCCTCGATAAGTGGTACCATAGCAAAGGGCATTAAAAGACAAAGAATGCAGACACCTGAAGTTATCATGGAAGGTGACTCTTCTTCCTCTTCTATCTCTTAAAGCATCCACATGTGTGGCCATCATTTTTTAATTTTATTTAAATACTTGTTAATATTTTACCTTAAAATTAATATTTTACTTTAAATTCAGTGTATTTACTGTTAAAATCATTTTGAAAATTTGAGTTCATGGCATCCAGGAACAAATTAATCCTGTTTCTGTTAAAGGGGAAACCTTGTCTTGGAACTCGAACATTCTGGAATTCAAACAGGGTTCTGGTACAGATTAAATTCGAATTCCAAGGCATCACTGCATGTGGTTCTAGTTATAACAACCCTAACACAGGAACCAAATTCTCTATCAAAGTTGAAGACTATTAGCCTATCACTTATGGTCTTCCATCTCTTTCATAAGTTACATTATACTGCATCGCTCTGTGCACACTGAGCCAGTGTTTTTCCAGTGTTTGTCACTGCCACGGATCTATTTTAAAGTGTAAGGATGTAACTGATATGTAATGTCAGTCGAAAGATAACAACAGGGGAAGCTAGGGTGGCTCAGTGGGCTAAGCACTCACCTTACAGCGCCGGGGACTAAGGATCGAATCCCGGCCCCGGCCCATGTGGACCTATATGCTGAACTGGGGAGCTCCCCCAGTTCAGTTCTCTCTGTCTCTGTATCTCTTTCTCTCTGTCAAAAACAATTAAAAATAAAATAACATTAGCTTTCTTATAGTTTTCCTTTCTTGTTTTAATAGTATGATTTATGAACGCTAAATTTTTTCCCAAAGTCAATACTTTTTTTTTTTTAATAGCATTTAAAACATATATATTTATTTTTTAATTGTTTTTTGACAGAGAGAGAACTGAACTGGGGGAGCTCCCAGTTCAGCACATGGTTCTACATGGGCCGGGGCCGGGATTCGATCCTCGGTCCCCAGTGCTGCAAAGTGAGCACTTAACCCACTGAGCCATCCCGGCTTCCCCTCAATATTCTTATTAGCTGTTTATCCTAAAACTAAAATGTGTTAACTCTTTATGATAAAGTGAGATATAACTAGCACTTTCTTCATGGGAAGACCTGTTAGGGAACTATTTTCTCCATACAATTCACCCTTTTCCCATGAATAAATTATTTACAATATTTAATTCCATGTGGTGAAATTTGAAAGACTTAGTACAGAGATTCTATTTTTTATTTTGATACATACGAGGAAGGTTACAATATGTTATTATATTTTTTAGAGTATATAAAACAAGACATGTTCATAAAGAGGCCACCTGGATCTTTAGCTAATTTAGGCTAAACGTCTCCATCTTTTCACACTTAGCTAAAACTAATTTATATACATAACCAATTTACTAACTTGCTAGGGTTTCAGAATTAAAGGGACTTTTAATTAAGAAAGGAAGAATTATGGCATAAATGAGTGACTACTTTTAAAATAATATATAAACATGAATTAAATGTATAAACATATCACTTTTTTATTTTCAGTTAAGCCACGTATGCTGTGATAGTTAAATGAGATATTTGTCCATATTTTACACTTTAATACAAATTTCCAAACAACATATAACAATATTCTCTATTGTTCAAATCCACATAATTTTATCTGAAATATTTATATAAAACAGCTTCTGCAACCAAACCAACATTAGGAGAGTTGTTAAAATTCTTTTTCAGTGGTTGTAGCAGAACTAATTTTCCTCATAAAGCTTCTACTGGGTTTAGCACGTTCTTTAGGTTGCCTGACTACAACCAAGAATGTGGTATAGATAATATTATGTATCAAAATTCAGCTGAACATTAAGAGGACTGACTTTTAACTTAAACCTAAACCAGAAATGAATTTTGCAAGTATTTTAAAAATACCCTCCCAACCAACCACTGTTAACATACTCCTTTACGTGTTCACACAGCATCATGCAGGAATATTTAATCATCCTCTTTCTCAATATATGTCTTTGCATTAACCCGTGCCATTTGCCTGGCCAAGTACCTGTCTCTAGCTGACATTACTGTTTCTTCATTGTTTCGCTTTGCAAACTTGTTCACTGACTCATCTAGTCTCTGTTGTTCTTTGTCAGTCTCTTGGCACTCGTCTGTGATTCTGTGTTTTGCTCCCAGGGATGTTTCAGAACTAGAGGGTTTCTCTGGGTTTCTTTCTTTGTCCTTTTCCACGTTTCTCACATTGTTGGATCTTTCTTGGTCAAGAAACCTATCCTTTGCCCTAGAATTTGGGCTGCTTTCCTTTCTGTCTTGCTTTCTTTCTGAATACTGAACACATCTTTCTTGTTTTTCTCTCTCTCTGTGTTTATCACTGTTTTCATACCTTTCTTTCCTTGCTTTCATATGCTCTTCATTTTCTTTGCTTTTCTCTTCTTCTTTCTCATGGTGTCGATCACAATCATTTTGTTGTCTATCTCTTTCTTGTTCTCTTGTGGGATATCGCTCCCTTTTCCACTGTCTGTCATTTCTTTCTCTTTGGTCTCTTCCCCTCAATTTATCTTCTTGTTCATGCCTCTTCCACTGGGAATCTTTATGACTGGTCTCTTTGTGCCTATGGGAATCTTTCTTTTCTTTCTGGTAATCACGGTCAGTGTAATAATTCTCCTGGTCCCTGGATTGTCTCTCTTGGTGCTGATCTTCCCTTTTCTCATGTCCTCTTGACTTGGAACTTTTTGTGTGGTGTTTGGTACCATGCTCTCTTTCTTCACTAGATGACCATGAGTGGCTTTGATTCCTGTGATTCTTGGAGTCATTCATGGAGGTCTCTATGCCCTTTTCCCTTCTGTAGTTCATTTTATTTTTTTCCATTTCATCATCCTCACTACTATTAGCATCAAAGTCACTATCTGCATCTAGATTTTCTTCTTCTTTCACAACAGTTTGGAGACTGCACTTCTCATGTGGTATTCTGTTCTCTGAACTTACTTCATCGGAATAACCCCTTGATTTCTCTTCTTTTATCCCAGACCTTTAAAAAAAATAATATAACACTAAATGCCATATTATCAATTGTAGTAAGCAAATGAAGTATTAGTACAATTCTCCTCAATACTTAAATCAATACAACTACAATTATATACTTTCTGATTATCCAAATTCAAAAAAGTACTGGTGTCTATCTACATTGTAAACATTTGCAAACTAGCATTTTCTAACCATTCAGAATATTTCCAAAATTGGTAGAAATGAAAAAGAAAATGAGCCTTTCTGTACTGGATCACTAGAACCTTCAGGCAGGGGTTTATATAAGGTCTTCATTTTTGCTAAGCATAGACAAAGAATAAGTGGGAAAAGTAAGATATATTCTGGAACTTAGTAGTTATTTTCACAACATGAAGTTCAAGTTGTGGCTCTTTGTTGTATTTTTATTTTTCTTCCTAAAAGGAGATGAAGATAAATTTTTTCACAGAAAAATGGTGACAATATCTAATTTTAAGTATTACTAAATAAACCCTCTTATGATTAAAAAGGCATCAGTATTCCAATTTACCCCTTGGCATCTATCACAACAAAAAAATCAGTAACACTGTAATTGTTTATGTCATCTACGTTTTCCCAGTTGATAAGTGTGACTCATTTATTTACTTTACTCACACATTCATTCCTACTAATCACATTAATAGAGCAGTAAGTACAGTTCTCTTGGAATCACTAGCAGAATTGTCCTGGCTAACGTGTTCAGTAATAATTAGAAATTACTATTAGATTCTGAGAAGTGCAACTATTATATGACATTATGAATTTTCATGACTGGCCTCACAACCATTCCAGATGAAACTCTAACAGAAACACAAATTTTCCATTCAAAATCTCTACTTTCAAATATACTTTCTTAGATTCATAATTTATTTTGGAATCAAAACCTAGCAGTTTGGGGTGGAGTGGAAAGTATAAACCTAATTCTTTCTCTTCATCCTTAATTCCATTCTCCTGCCTCTCTTTCTCCCCACTTTCGCCAGACTCAGATTCTCTTTTCTGAATCTTTCTGTCCCCAAAATAAGTTTACTGAAGTACAAGTTTAGGAAAAATTCTCCCTTTACCTTCAGCTATATACTTATTCATATACCACACCTCACCTGGCTTCACGAAAGCTGCATGTAGGTACTTCCTCTTCACCAACTGCTTGATTTAATAGGTGCCTATAAAATCCACTGAGATCTTTTTGCTTGGTTACATCCAAACGAGCTAAGAGGGAAAGCAAAAGCAATATATTCAACAAGGCAAAAATGTAGTTCAGTTTTACAGGCTTAGAGTATATAACATATACAGGGTATAAACTAGTCTTTTTTTAAAAAAGATTTATTTTACTGATTTTTGACAGAGAGAAACAGAGACAGAGAGAGACAGAGAGAAGGGGGAGGGCCCAGAGCAGTCTCCATAGTTATTAGTTTTCCATATAGTTTTACTCCACAGGCGGGCACAGGGCCTGCTCAGGGCAGGAACTGGGCCGGGAGCCTCCCACATAGGTCCCGGCAAGAACTGAACTGGGGGCACACCCCAGTTCAGCATGTGGGTCTGCATGGGCCGGGGCCAGGATTCGATCCTCGGAGTTTCAAAGCGAGCGCTTTACTCGCTGAGCCATCCCAGCTTTCCCTAAACTAGTCTTTAGATCAAGAGTTGACTGCCTACAACCTCTAGACCAAATATGGCCAGCTGCCTATCTTTCTAAATAAATTGTTACTGGAATGTAGCTCTTGTTCATTTGTTTATGTATTATCTAGGGCTGTTTTTGTGTTACAAAGGCAGAGCTGAATAGTTGCAACAGAGATCATATGATACACCAAGCCTAAAATGTTTATTATCTGGTCCTTTACAGAAATTTTGGTGTTCTCAATCAGGACTGGGTAGACTTTTTCAGGGCAAGGGTTACCGGTACTTTTCCAAGTGTCGTGGTCTACTAGCTATTTATTTCATTATTCAGGTGGTCACCCCCAAATTGTCTGGCAGTCCACTGATGGACCATGATAAATGTCTTGCCCAGCCCTGCTCTGGGTGAATGAACAGTACATGCTTAAACCAAGTCTTACCGTTTTGGTTATCTTCCACTTAATGTTGATGAGCACTTGCTAATTAAGCTACTTGATTAGGAGGACTTAAATCTCAGTTTATATACTGCTTCTGACAAAGGTCATGGTATTGTGCCTATTAATCACTGCTTTCACATTTGGAATCATTTTCCAAGGTAAAGACTTATAATGACCATAGTTTTAAACAACAAAATAATATGTAAGTGAAAAATCCAATAGAAGTAATAGTTACTAAGAATGCAACTGTGTTTTTAAAATCTCTTCATATACATAAATTATAACCACAACATTATAACCTAAAAGTTCAGTGACAGAGCAAATGGCTAAGCACAGGGCAGTATCCTGCTGCTTGTTTCCCTCTCCCTCTTCTATTTCACCTTCAAGTGCAGCAGCTCTCTTTTCTCTTTCTTCCTCTTCAGCTCTCTCTTGCAGTTTTTTCTTATAAGCAGATGTCACAAATGCTTCTTTATCATCAAATTCCCCCTTTTCCATTTCTCGTTCTCTCTGTATTTTCTTTTCCATTCTTTTTTCCTGTTCCTTTTTTCTGATCTCAACTGCCTTTAATAAGTTGTGAATATACTTGGGCTAGGGAAAAAAAAATATTATTACTTAGGAAAGAGTCAAAAAAAAAATAATTCTTAATATTCTATTTTTTTATCATAAATTCAGTAAGAGAAATGTCTAGTTCAAATAGGTAGAACTGTCATCTCAAAAGTCAATATAAATTTACTAGTAAGATTAAAACTAAAGTTCTATTAAATAAAAATGTAAAGACAAAAATTATTCCAAGTGCTATTTTTTATTTTATTTTTTAATCTCACACTAAATAAGTAATTTTTCCAGTTTTTACCACCCTTTCATATTGTATTGTCTTAATACTTCAAGTTATGTGAATTGAAAATGTCCTGGGAAGCCGGGATGGCTCAGTGGGTTAAGCGCTCACTTTGCAGCGCTGGGGACCGAGGATCGAATCCCGGCCCCGGCCCGTGCAGAACCATATGCTGAACTGGGAGCGCCCCCTAGTTCAGTTCTCTCTCTGTCTCTGTATCTCTCTCTCTCTCTCTCTCTCTCTCTCTCTCTGTCAAAAATAAATAAATATATATTAAAAAAAATAATAAATAAAAAAAATAAAATAAATTTGAAAATGTCCTTAGTAGTTTTTCACATTAGTTGAAACATGATTATTTAAAAATAGATTTAATATAACTTCACATCACTTTATTTGTAGATACGGTAAGATGCAAAGATCCTTAAAAATCAATTTGTACTTATAAAATAAGAGTGATAGAAAATTTGAATTTATTTCAATCCTCCCCACCCTCAATTTTTTTTTCAAACTAAAACACAAAGACAAACATGAGCAAGACAAAGACTAAGGAAAATTTTTCAAAAAATTATTTGCAAAGTTTTTAAAGCAAGCTTGTCCAACCTGCTGCAGGCCATGGGCTGCATGTGCCCAGGAAGGCTTTGAATACGGCCCAAGACCAATTTGTAAAACATTATGAGATTTTTTTTTAAGGTCATCAGCTATCATTAGTGTTAGTATATTTTATGTGTGACCCAAGACAATTCTTCTTCCAATTTGGCTCAGAGATTAGATACCCGTTTTAAAGTAAAAAAACAAAATTTACAAAATTGTTAGATAATTCACTTGTTGCTCTTAGGATACTAATATAGGGCTTCTTGGGTTTTAAATCAACTCTATAATAACTAGAACTAGGAGCTCTTCACACATTAAACACCTAAAAGCTTTTTCTCAGATTATCTTTATGCTAAAATAAAATTAAGAGGGGGTGCCAGGATGGCTTAGCAGGTTAAGTGCTCACCTTGCAGCCCTGCAGTCGGGGGACCAAGTCCTGGCCCCTAACCACACAGACCCATATGCTGCACTGGGGTGTGTTTCCCATGTAGGAGGCGACCAGTTTGCTTCTCACTGGGGTGAGCTTCCCATGTGGGAGGGCTCCAGTTTGATCCCCAGCTCGAGGGGGCATACCTCCCATGCAGGAGGCCCCCTGCCCAGTCCCACCCCTGCGTGGTACGAAAGAAACTATGTTGAAAACTGATGACATACAACTCTGGAGACTGCTCTGGGCCCTCCCCCTTTCTCTCTGTCTCTCTCTCTCTGTCAAAACAATAAAGTAAATCTTTCAAAAAAATAATAAAATAAAATAAAGATACAAACCTTTCGGTCCTTTCCCAAAAGCAATTTGGGATTATTTTCTTCTTTTTTTTTCTGCATTTCATCATAAATACTATCATATTCATATACAGTAGAGTCTTCGGCAAGAGCCTTCTGGATTTCCAATTTGGTCTTAAAAAAAAAAATTAAACGTTTAAAAAATATGAGCCAGCTAAGAAATACCACAAAAAGTCTAATAAATATTCTTGAAGAAGGTTCATAAATCAGAAATACATGATAAAAATTATTCAGTCACATTTTAAGACAAAAAATAGGAACATAAATTCTGGCGTTAGGATGCCTGGGGTTTGAATTCTGGCTCTATACTTACAAGTTACTTTTGCAAGTTTGCTTTATCTTTTTTGTGTTTTAGTATTCCTCATCTAAAAAATTGAGAATAGGGGATGCTGGGATAGCTGTGACTGAGCACTTGCCTCACAATTATGATAGAATTCAATTCCTAGCCCTAGCCCTTGCAAACTCCATATGCTGACCTGGTAACCGCTGAGAGGGCTCAGTGGTGAGGATTCTCACCTCCCATGTGGGAGGCCCCTGGTTCAGTTCCCACCCCGTGCAGCCCACATCCAATTGTATGGAATGAAACCATGTCACAACTAATGGTGTGCAACTATGGAGACTGCTCTGGGCCCTCCCCTCTTATCTCTCGCTCTCTCTCACACACCTTCTCAAACAATAAAATAAATCTTTTTTTTTTTAATGAGAATAATTCTATCTACTCCAAGTTGTTGTGGTTATTAAATAATTTGATAAACTTAAAACACTTAAAGTAGAGCCTGACAGAGAGTTAATGCTTAATAAATATTAACAATTACTATTTATTAGTTTGTACATGCAGTATTCACATGAAAATGTCAACAGTCCAAGGTATGACTTAGAAACATCTAACCTTGGTTTTGATGGCTACATTATATTACATATTAAACATCATCATATTTAGTTGAGTTACCAAATAGACTGTTCAGTTTCCAAATATTAGGAAACACTTTTGAAAAAGCTCCCAACACAATATAAAAATGGGGACATACTGAAAAAATTATTTTTGCAATTTTAATTGTATCAAGTTCTCTGCCTTTGTTCATCATGTTCTCTCTGTTCCCTCTACCTTAAATGTTCTTCCTCCTGCTTTCAGGCCATCAAAATCTTTATTTTTACTTATTGTTTGAGAGGTGAGAGATAGAAGAGGGGAGGGCCCAGAGCAATCTCCATATTCGTACAGCATTTGTTGTGACACAGTTTCATTCCACACCAGTGGATGTGGGGCCATGTGGAGGGGGAACCAAACTGGGTACTTCCTGCATGGGAGGTAAGAACCTTCACCACCAGGCTTGGCAGTTACCAGTTGTACCACAGTTCAGCATATGGGTTTTCATGGGCCAGGGCTGGGATTCGATCCCCAGACTTCATGGTTGCAAGGCAAATGCACTCAGTCTGCTGAGATATCCTGGCATCCCCCCATCAGAATTTGATCTAGAGCCGCAGGACCAGCTCAATCCCTACCTCTTAAATGAGGCCATCCATATCTGCGG
This sequence comes from Craseonycteris thonglongyai, assembly GCA_004027555.1. Lineage (NCBI taxonomy): Eukaryota > Metazoa > Chordata > Mammalia > Chiroptera > Craseonycteridae > Craseonycteris > Craseonycteris thonglongyai. The sequence continues at coordinate 88,661 of PVKE010001750.1, forward strand.
ACTTTTCCACCCAACGATCTCTTTCTTTCTGATGGCATATTCTATACTGCAATATTTAGCTTTTAATGATATGCTTGATGTTATTGCTTTCTAGTTGTTTCACAAATCTTAGTCTGTCCCAGTTTGTAAATCCCTGAGACCACACATTTTAAGTTTTTCTTTTTGCTACACTGCCTACTGTAGTGTGGCACACAAGAGAGATCCTTTTTAAATGACAGGGTGATACAATTATTAAAAAAAACCGACCTGATATTCTCAGGTTTTTGCATAGCAACAATTAGATTCTGGAACGGTGTACATGCTAACTTAAAACTTTTTTTCTGGAATACTGTTTAAGACATAAAATTTTTTTTAATTTTCTTATTTTCAACATTTACTTTAACCTCAAAAAAACAATGATTCTCCTACCTACACAGTGAATAAGCACTGCTGCTCCATCCTTAAAAACCAACCTGGAGAACTCAGAGGGAAACATGGAATCCATAAAATAATCTCCACCATAACAAAAAGCAAAGGAAAAGGGACAGTAAGGCTGTTTTAAATTGATAACATGCCTTTGTATTATTGGGAGAGTGGCAGGAGAGCACTTGCATGGAAAAAAGTTATTAACTTCAGTCTCAAAATACATAAAGCAAAAACAGACAGGTCTACAACCATAGTAGGGCATTTTAACATATGCCTCTTCAGTAATTAATAGAAGACAAAAAAATTATATGACTATGAGGGCTGACCAGAAAGTATACAGCCACATAACCATTCTTATTATATTTTTCCTGACAGCCCTCATATATATGGATTAACACAATTGGCCCAATGGAAACATACAGAACATTTTTCAAGCATAGTAACAATATTTATAGAAACTATTTATTGGATCATAAAGTTAACCTCAAGGTATTTTAAAGTTTTGAAACAATGCATGATTGGAACACAAGAAATCATGTTAAAAATCATTAACAAGGGGGAAGCTGGGATGGCTCAGGGGGTTAAGCACTCACTTTACAGCCCCGGAGACTGAGGATTGAATCCTGACTCTGGCCCATGCGGACCCACATGCTGAACTGGGGTGTGCCCCCAGTTCAGTTCTTGCCGGGGCCAATGTGGGAGGCTTCTGGCCCAGTTCCTGCCCTGTGCAGCCCTGTGCCCACCTGTGGAGTGAAACTATATGGAAAACTAATACTGTCAACTATGGAGACTGCTCTGGGCCCTCCCCCTTCTCTCTGTCTCTCTCTGTCTCTGTCTGTCAAAAACAATAAAAATAAATCTTAAAAAAAAAAAAAAATCAGTAACAAAAAGATAACCCCAAATCCATATATGTTTAGAAATTAAGTTCTAAATAACAACGGGTCAAGAAAGCAATCATAATGGAAATTAGAAAATATTTTGAACTAAATAGTAAAAATACCACTTACCAAATTTGTGAGATTCAGTGATACCAGTGTTTAGAAGGATATGTATAACTTTATATACATGTATTAGAAAATAAAAAAACAGAAACAAAAAAAGAGAGCTATGCATTTATCTCAAAAAGTCATAGAAATAACAAAATCAACACAAAGAAAGCAGAATGAAGAAAATACTAATTTGTAAGACAGAAATCAATGAAGCAGAAACAAACTTATAAAACATATTTATCATTAGCTCATTAAGACCCATCAAACCTTGGGACTGTCAAGCTTGCCGGTTGCTTGAGTTCTGGTTAACAGAGTGTCTACTGTATATAAAAAGGATAATACCTCATGCTTGTGTTTTGGGTTTATACCATTTATGTGAAGTTATAATGACTGATTTTTCTACAACTGAATCAAACTTACTTGACTGGTATGAGTCCAACATGGTCATAAAGTACTATCCTTCCTATATAAGTTCATTCATGATTTAAACAAATAAAACTTCAAATCAAGATCAGAAAGAACTTCCTTAATTTGACAACGGACATCTACCAAAGACCTACAGCAATATTATAGTCAATGATGATATGTCAGGTTTTTCCAATGAAAACAAGGAATAAGATAATTTTATTAGTTCTACACACCTGAGGTTCAGAAAAAGTGGTATATTACATAAAGTATGCTATTTCTAAGAGTATTCCTTCTTAGATTTAATAAATAAGTTAGTATTCTTCATGATAAGAGTTTGAGATTAAAGCAGAAGACAAAAGCTGAAACATCCAAGTGCAGAATAAGGTGGAAAGTAGGTAGCATAGGTACATCAAAGAAGCAGCGGCAGGTTAGAGATACTAGAAGAACTATAGCAGCATTCCCAATTTCCAAGTAAACTATGAAAAAGTCCCATTAAATACAAAGTGGCAGAGTTAAGAATGAAGTTAGATTTGGGATTTATGGTTAAAGTCAGGGGTGTCAATCTTTTAGCTTTTCTGGGTCACACTGGAAGAATTGTCTTGAGCTACAAATAAAGCACACTAATACCAATGATAGCTGATGAGCTTAAAAAAAAAAGGGGGGGGGGCAAAAAAAAAAAATCTCATAATGTTTTAAGGAATTTATGAATTTGTGTTGGGCCACATTCAAAGCCATCCTAGGGCGATTGTGTCCCATGGCCGCAGGTTGGACAAACTTCCTTTAAGTGATCATGAAAAGGCAGCACAAAAATGTCAAAAGAACACTAGAAAACAAGACACCTCCATGACCTTGGAAGTTACCAGATTCTCTGGAACTAATTCTCCCATCTATATAGTTAAAAGTTAAACTTGATGGTCCCTGAAGTTCTATTGAGCTCTAACATGTGTTCCCAAAGCACTCCAGCAGTTATGACAAAGAATCAGTTTGATTTTTTTATTTTATGGGTGCATTAAATCATTTTAAGGTTGTTGAGTTATATAATATACTTCACTCGGAAAGTGAAGATATCTTAAAATAACTAAATACATAATTCTGTGTTCATTCTCCAGGGAAGCAGTAAAACACTGCAATTTCACTGCCTGTGTTTGAACACACCTTGACCATTTATTAAGTATGAGACCTCATGACAGTCACACACACATCCCTTTTGCCTTCATTTCCTCAACTACAAAATGGGGATTATGAAAGCATCTATTTCACAGAATTGTGGTAAGAATTAAAAATGATTCTTAGAAAGTAGCTACTATCATGTCTGGCACATAGAAAGTACTTAGCAAATTTATCCTTATGCCCAATTCTAGTTAAGACAAGGGAGAAATAGAGGCCAAAAATTATAGAAAATGTGGAGGGCTAAAGAATTAAAACTGAAAGGAAAGGCACTTTGCCATTATTTAATTTCATTATGGTCTACAACAGCTACATCTAAGGTCCACTGGTATTATTACAATAGAAAAAGTTTCAGACTTCTTAGTCAGGACCTTGAAGAGGTTGTGAGAATCTGTAAAAACATAATGGATGTATTTAAAAAGTGCTTGGAAATATATACAGAAATATAAAAATATAAGCTGCCAACAAATCTATTAAAAATCATCTCATATTCCCCTTTCTTGGTAGATGAATTTCAAATCAATATAAAATTGTGAAATCACTTTGGTTGTGAATATTTTTTAGCAAGTAAACTCACTAGCAGGAATTATTAAACTGTATAATCCATTGTCAAGACTACTCAGTCATGAAAGCAGAAATGGGTTTAATCTACAGAGCAATAAAGAGCTAATTTGTTATTGTGTTCTTTTCCTTTAGACTTTATGCAAGAAACCAGAAATCCATTTAAATCAAGAAACATTTGACACATTTTCAAAAAACAAGAATCAAGATATTATTTCCTTATTAACTATTCTGTAGTCTCAGCACCTAGATACCAAAACTGATACTTAAAAATATGAACTGAAATACTTCACCAAATGCATTTAACTCACTCTTTGACCTTACCTGTTTCATTGCTTGCTTTTTAGCAGCTTCCCTCTGAAGGCTTTCGCTCACGGAGGTCTATGACACAGAAAAATGCCGTCACTGTTTAACACTTCTTTTCCAATATTCTGGTTGGCAACTAGTTCCATACTTAATTAATAGTTAAAAATAGGAACATCATATTATGAATTAACATTTTCAAAGTCTTTTCCCTAAATTTTTTAACTGAATTCATCAGATTAGGCTATAAATTACAAGAGAAAACAGAATAGTACAGGATAAAATGAGGTAACATAGGTCTTTAGTCCCAACCACTAAGTCATTCAATAACTATAGATGTCAGTTTGCTTTGTGTGCTCATGTGAATATGTGTATGTGAATGTGCATGTAGTAGGTGGAGGAGGATGGTCCCTTCCAACACTAAAATGGTATGATTCCCAGCAACAAAAAGCACATTATTTTAATAGTCACCACTGAATATAGTCTATCAAACTCTTAGTATATGCTGAAGGTTTGTGGGCAGAAAGAACTATCTGAGGTTATAATCATTCAATAAATATGTAATGAAATGCCTACCATACTAGGCATTATTCTAGTTCTTAAAGGTAGCAGAAAAACAAGAACAGTCTTTGTCTTTGAGTGATAAAAGGTCTGAAAGGGAAGACAAATAATGTGAGAAGCAATATAATAAAGGGTGAAAGGACTGTGGGAGCACAGAAAAGAAGAAAATTAAATATATGAGGAATCAAGAAAGCCTTCCCAAAAGACTTATGACATTAGACCTGAATCAAAAAATAGTTGAGAAGGCAAGAAGAGTATAGGAAGTAGTAACTACATGGACAAAAATAAAGAATTACACCTAAGGAAAAAAAATGTAATTATAATATTTAAGTAAAAGTTTCCTTACAAGTGTAAATAAGGCTTTATAAACATACTAAACCACACTGAAACGTATGCTTTACATGGGTGAATGTTACGGTGTGTGAATTATCTTAAAAAAAAAAAAAAGACTACTAATAAATTTTTTTTTTTTTAAGGATTTTTGTTTTTGACAGAGAGAAAGCAATACAGAGTCAGAGAAAAGGGGGAGGGCCCAGAACAGTTTCCACAGTTGCACATCATTGGTTTTTCCACATAGTTTCATTCCACAGGTGGGAGTGGGGCTGCACAGGGCAGGAACTGGGCCGGGGTCTTACCCCGGTGAGAACTGAACTGGGGGCACTCCCCAGTTCAGCATATGGGT
>PVKE010001751.1:0-93720 GCA_004027555.1 Craseonycteris thonglongyai
TTGACAACAGAGAAAAGAATTAAAAGGAAAAAAAAAGTATCAATTGATAAAGAACATTTAACAAAACCCAATACCCATATATGGTAAAAATTCATCAAACTACAAATTAAAGGGTACTTTATTTTGCTAAAGAATATCTGCAAAAATAATAATAATAACATATATATATATATATATATATATATATAGCTAATGTCATATTCAATACAGAGAAACAATACAGAGAATCTCACATTTTTTCATGGAGATTGAGAACAGGCAAGCATGTCTCTCTCAACACTCATATTCAACATTGTATCAGAAGTCCTATGTTGCTACAAGATAAGAAAGAAAGAAAAATACTACTATACAAAATGGAATAAAAATAATAATAATGTCTTTCTTTATTTGTAGATGACATAATTATCTCTGTAGAAACCCTTATAAATCTAAAGAATAATTCATTGAACTCATAAGGGTGTATAACATGGTTGCAAGATATAAAGTAAATAAAAAAAAATCACTTCACTATATATACCATCAATAAACAATTAGAATTGGAAATAAAAAATAACATATATGAGAACCCCCCCAAAAAAGTAATAGAATATAAATCTAACAAAATATCTGTAGAATCTTTATAGAGAAAACTACAAAACACTCATGAAAGTAATCAAAGATCTAGATTAAAAGGGAGAAATTCTGTATTCATGGATTGAAAGACTCAATATTGGTAAAATGTCAGTTATTCCAACTTGATCTATAGATTCAGTCAAAACCCCAATAAGCTATTACATGAGTATATACAACATACATGTGTGTGTGTATATATATGTAGATATATGTGCATATATACTGAGGGTTCCAAAAAAAAAGTACACATATTTAAGAGATGTTATCTATGCATTACTTTTTTGAAGTTAAATTGAATTACAGTAGCAAAGAGTAGTATGAAGTTACTAAAAAAAATAACATTAATTAAATGGATGCTAGTATCAATCACCGTGTGACAGGCAAGACAGTCAAAGAAAATGGTAGAAGCACAGTTGTTGTTTGAGGAGCGCAAGTGCATTTTGAAGTGGTATTTAAAATTTGAGAATGTTGCACAGTGACAATGGAAGCATGAGTACGCAATAGAGCCTCAAACACACCTAACAGTCGCATATGTTCCTGATAAGTTTGAGATGCATGGTAAACTGAAATGGCATGTGCACTGATACAAAGTGGATACTTTGGTCAAGATTGCTTAAGAGTAGTTTGCCGTAATCAGAAGTATCTGGATGCTAATGGTAACCACTTTGAGCAGAAGTCAAATATGACTCATATACATCTTTTATTTATTGTTATATATTATGACAATTTTAATACAGTTTTTTCCTTTCTTAAAAATGTATATACAAAGAAACAAAGAAACAAAAATTCACTGACACAGTCAGTGGTTTGGTGGTTTCCTGGGGTGGGGAGGGGGTGAGTGGGTAGGAGGGCTGGGGGCGCAGGGGGAGGGGGCATCAAATGGAAAAAAAATAAAAAAAATTGGTATACATTTTTGACACCCTCTGTTTATATATATAATCAAACTGATTCTAAAATTCACATGAAAGGCAGCAAATCAAGAATAGCTAACATAATAGTGAATAAGAACAAAGTTCAAAGTTAATAAAATTCTTCATACTACCAATTTAAAGACTTACTTTTAAATTTAAATAATCCAAACAGTGTGATACTAACAAAAATATAAACATATATTGATGGAACAGAATAAAAGTATGCAGATAAATTCACACAAATAGAGTCAATTTTTTACATAAATGCAAAGGCAATTTAATGAAATAAAAATAGTCTTCACAAAATGGTGATGAAATAATTGTATATTTATAAACAAAATACATGAACCTAGACACAAGTTTATACCTTACAACAAAATTTAATTTAAAATAGATCATAGATATAAATGTAAAATGTGAAACTATAAAATTTTGAGAAGAAATCACAGGAAAATATCTGCATAATCTTGGATTTAGAGATGAGTTTTAGAGATAATAACAGAGGAAGATTCATGAAAAAATAAATAAATAGGTTGAACTTATTAAACATTCTGTTGTTTTGCATAAGACACTGTTAGAATATGAAAAGACAAGCCACAGATTGGGAGAAAATTTGCAAAACACTGATCTAATAATTATATACAAATGCAATGAACTCTTCAAATTCAACAATAAAAATCAATCTAATTAAAAATGAGCAAAAGAGCTGAATAAACACCTCAACAAAAAGATATACAGATGGCAAATAAGCACATAAAAACCTATTTAATATTATTTGTCATTAGGGAAATGCAAATTAAAACAGTGAGATACTACTACATACCTAATAGAATGGATAAAATCCAAACACTTGATAATTCCAATGGCTGGAGAAGATGCTGGGCAACAGGAATTCTCTCATTCATATGATGGGACATCAAAATTGCTTACACTTTGTAAGATAGTTTTGCAGTTTCTTACAAAGTAGAACATTGTCTTATTGTATGATCCAGCAATCATACTCCTAAATGTTTTCCAATTGGTTCTAAATTTTATGTCCATATGAGAAAATACCAGTACATGTGAATGTGATAGCAGTTTTATTCATAGTCTCAAAAAATTAGAAGCAACCAAGATATTCGTGAATAAGTGAATGGAAAAATAACCTGCTGTTGTTCTGTAAAGTGGAAGACTATTCACTGATACAAATGAACTGAACTGTCAAGCCATTCAAAGATGTGGATGCCTATTAAATGCATATTGCTAAGTAAAAAAGCTGGTTTGAACAGACTACCTACTGACGAAACTACATAGACAATAAACAAATAAGTGGTTGTCAGGTGGTGGAGAGTAGAGAATGGGTTGAACCAGTGCAACACAGGTAATGTATTAGGACAATGAATATATTGTGAATTTTATTGTAATAGTGGATACATACATGGGTCAAACCCTATAGAAATTTACATCAGAAAGAAGAAACCTTAATTTATACAAATTTAAAAATTCATTTAGGAGTTCAAAGTATCCCAGGATTGAAAATAGACTATAATAAAAGAATCTGACACTATCACAAATGTATGAAACAGCCTAACTGAATGGGGTGAGTAGAGAAGGTGCTGACTCAAATAACTTTGGAAATGAGTGGAGTCTGGGAAACTAAAGGAAACAGGAACTTCACATTAGAAATGTGTTCTGGTTATTTTTTTTTATAGGGGTGTGTGCTAATAATCTGGAAGCCACTATATCTATAATCTAAAACTGAAAATTAAGTTACTTATGGGGAATGCTAGAAGCCAGCTTTTATATTGTTAAAGTGGAAAGTTAGAGACAATCAAGAATAATGATAGATGTGGTTATAGATTAGAATTGAATGTATCAGTATGAATTTATGTTTACCTTAACATACATATAGATGGAGATATAAAATATATATATATATATATATATATACACACACACACACACACATTTATATGTACACATGTATGCATATATTTAAATATTAATTTTGTATAAATAATATATGAGTACTTATAGACTTATCTACATAAATAAATTGGTACACAAACCTATTTCCTTGCTCTGTCCTCTGAGAAGAACTACGAGCAATGGTATTGTAGAAGCAACGAATACACCTGACGACTAGATCTTGGTTTCTAATACCATTTTCCATTACAAGGAATAAGATCTCTTTGAAGAAATGTCTGATTCCAATACTGGGGTAAAAAATATATAGAATGAGCCTAGAATATCTCATAGTTCCAAAAAGTAAGGAAGAACTCAAACACAATGATGGGGGCATGATATAGGGATAAAGGAGTTCCCAGTGGACACAGGTAGAACAATTTGAGCCACTAAGTAAAGTACTGTTAAATTATAACCTAACATATGAATCAAATATTTATGAACCCATTCTGATAGAAATAAATAAATAGGGGAGAACAGACAAGTCTCCCATGCAGAAGAATCACCTAAAATTGATACACTCTGTGCTCAATCTTTCACTCCTTAATTGTGCCGTATGCATAGTAATTTCCCTACAAAGAGAAAAGCACAGAAAAGGAGCAAGAAGAGAAAATTCACAGTAGATAAATATGGCATAAGCTATCGCAAGATCCCCATTAACATTAACAGAGAGAAGTCATGTTGATAGTATGTAGTCCATATGATGTTGTGAAAATGGCACTTTATAGTTTTTGACTCACAAACAATATCCCCTGATCTAATCATGAGAAGAAAAATCAGGTAAATTCCAGTTAAGAAACATTTTATAGAAGATCACTACTCTTGAAAAAATGTCAAAGACAGCAAAACAAATAGAATTAGAGAAACTATCATGGCCAGGAGAAGACTAAGGAGACATAATTACTAAATGTATTATGATATCCTTGATAGGATCCTGGAGTAGAAAAAGGACATTTAAAAAACTAAGAAAATCTGAAAGCATGGGTTTTAGTTAAAACTAGCATGTCAATATTACTGTATTGTGCTTCTTATACTCATATAAGACGTAGATAATAAGTTTGAAGTATCTACAAACTTTCCATACTACCTTTATAACTTTTCTGTGAATCTAAATCCACCCTAAAATAAATGTTTGCTTTTATTTTAAAATAAAACAAAACAGCATTGTGTTCCTAAACAAGAAAATAAACAGAGGTGAGATTTTCACCATTCAAAAACTGCTAAAAGCACTATAACAAAAACATTCAGACCATACTTGTAGGGCAAGACAGCTTTTCACTCACATATTTTATCCACCACTCACATGTCTGTTTCCACTGACCCTGACAAGAAGTACCCTGATGGATTTTCGTATCATGCAGGCCTTACCACACAGCACAGCTGGCTTGTACTTTAAGTGGCTGACAGGCTGTGCTGTCCTATTACTAGCCAAGACAGGCCACATGAATCAGAAAGCACTTATTGCAAAGGTGAGCACCTGCACTGCTTATCATGAAGGAGAGGTTTCAATTATCTTGTCTCTGGGACTCTTGGGGAAAAAGAGACAGGCAATTCTTGGTTCTCTTTCATACTTATTCACGATAAAAGTAAAAACTCTGTCCAGAGCACAGGTATTATATACACCACCAGATGAGACTGTGGCAAAAGCTGTAATGAGCTCATCACATCCATTCTGACTTATACAACTAAAGTTTCATTTGATTAAAACAAATCCAGGGAAAGCTGGGATGTCTCAGCGGGATAAGAGCTCGCTTTGAGGCCCCAAGGACCGAGGATCAAATCCTGGCTCCGGCCCAGGCGGACTCACATGCTGAACTGGGGTGTGCCCCCAGTTCAGTTCAAAAAAACAAATACAGGCAAAATTCTAAACCAGTTGGGATACCACAATAAAAGCATAAATGAGGACTAGTATATGTAAAAAGCCAGAATATGCGGTGATTTAACTCAATAAATTTCCTCAGAAATCTCAGGTGGGAGAATTTTTATTTTGCTCTAGCTTCATTCACATATTAAAGGTTGAAAATTCAGATGCTAGGGGATGCTGGGATGGCTCAGTGGTTTAAACTCTCGATTTGTGTCCCGATGGTCTGAATCGTATCCTCGTCCCGACCCTTGCAGACATATATGCTGAGCTGAGTGTGCCCCCAGTTCAGTTCTGGCCGAGGCAAGCTTCCCATGTATGAGACCTCCAGCTTGTAGGGGTGTACCTCCCATGCTGAAGGCCCCTGGCCCAGTTCCTGCCCTGCACAGCCCCGCACCCACCTGTGGAGTAAAGCTATATCGAAAACTAATGACGTACAACTATGAACACTGCTCCGCCCCCCCCTTCTCTCTGTCTGTGTCTGTCTCTCTCTCTGTCAAAAACAACAAAAATAAATCTTTAAAATTCAGATGCTTTTGGTTTCTTTTACTCATAACCAAAATTGCCAAATTGAGACACAGCAAGACTTTGACAACTGATTTCATCCATTGTTCTAATTTTACCAAAAAAGACATACAAACCAATGCAGGCTAAGAGACTTGGAGAAGTTTATAAGGATCACTTATGTCAAAGTCAGAATTACAGCCTAATATTCAGACCCCCAGGCTTGCTCTTTTATTTCATTACCCTGATAGTTTATGCTGAAATTTTATTCATTTTAGTATTGAGGTCCCTTTAGTGCTTTGTTTCAGAGCAGCCTGAATGGCAGTTACAGAAATAAAGGAATTTATGGAATAATTTTTAAACACTTTTCTGTAACATTTAATCTATACTTTTACAAAACTAACAGGCTGAAAAACAAATCAAAGATATAATTCAATCTGATTAACCTCCTTCTCACTTATTAGATGATTCCAGCAATGTAATATTTCAATGATGAAATCAATATACTGGTATCTTTAAGGAACGCTTACCTAGTCTCCTAGTTACCAGAATAAGGGTATGTGAGTGGGATGGAGTATAAAATGTACAACCAGCTTACTACCACAGAAGAATCACAGGTAGATTTAATTCAAGGCAACATACGAGGGACATCCGGAAAGTATCCATCATGTAACCATTTTCATTATATTGGCAATGGCTGGATTTTTTTTTCAGACAGCCCTTGTATATTATGATATAATATAGTGTGTTTATGGGAAAATCAAATGAAGTAATATTAATTCTGACTTGGGGATCAGGTAAAAAATCAAGAAAACTAATATTTGAACTTTCTAACCGGAGTCATGAATAACAGGAAAAAAGAAAGAACTGAATGCAAATGGTGACAGCAGAAAAAAAAATTGTCCTTATTGTTTTTCATTTAAGATGTTTCTTTAAGGCCATTAGTTAGGGTAATGTAGAAAGCTATATTGTAGGAGCCAGATAACACTGTTTTTCCAAAGTCATCTAAGAGAGAAGACATTTTTATTGAATGTCGTTTAAGTGCTCTGTAACAAATATTATGAAGCTGTAGAAACACCATCATGGTAGTGAGAAATATTTAACTTTTCTCCCTGATGTTCTGTATCAAAGTATCATAGATCAGTACTATGAAAGCCTGAAAGGTAAATAAATGTCAGCATGATCGCTGAAGGTAGAAAGTAAAATTGAAGCAAGGTTCCACCCGGCAGAATAGCATGGTAAAGCCAGTGAGAGTAAACACAGCCTGGGGAGCTGCAAAAAACGCTGTCATTTCAAATGAGGGGACAGTCAGGCCTTTGCTGAGATTGTGTGATTCCTGCTTCCCTGAGGCCAATGAACTGTGTCTAACAGAGATTTTTGATTAAACCAACTTTTCTGATATACACTGGAAGTAAAATGTTTCATACAAACTACAATTTACTTTATATCTATGATATACATGAGAACTTTATTTCAAAGATAATAACTTATTATATTATAAATATGCAATAAAGCATCAGGGCTTAGGTGACAGGGAAGAGGATTACAAAATCATTTATATATGACTCCTGCAAAGTTTGGATCAATATATATTGTCTTATTTTTATATATTAATGGCAACACCAATCTACACATAAATTTCTAAGCCCTGCTAATTTTCCAGAAATTGCAAGAAATATCGATTTCCTTTATCCAGCTATGCTAGTCAATATATTGTTTTAAAGAAAAAAGTTACACAGGAGATAATTTTATTACTTTTAAATGCAAATAACCAATAATATATAATTTTATTATTCAACTATAGTAGTAAATTCTCAGAGTAAATTAGCCAAAGAAAATTGAAATTTAAAAGTAATTTTAAGGAATGTAAAGTTACAATATTTTGTTATGAAGTGAAAATGTATTAAACCTTTTAATTATTTCTATAAATTAAAGATAGACTTCCATATATATCACTTGCCTTAAAATTATTAGATAATCTACCCATGTAGTATAAGATAATATATACAGTATTCTCTCCATTAACCATAACTCAAGCAACCAGCACTCTCAAGCAACTGGCAAAATGCTTGAGTCCCAGTTAATGGAGAGTCCACTTATATTTATATGGCATGTACCAACCCCCTTGGGTGCCAGTTAACTGAGAGTCTACTGTATTAAAATAAATAATAATGTTACATATTTATTAAGATAATATTCAATTAACACTATAGAGTATACTATGTTTTATAAGAAGGCTAACTAGAAAGTATCCAGTAATGTAATATGAAAATTAGAGGCATTTATGGCTGGATATTTTCCAGACAGCCTTCATATATTCCATATGCAAAAATTCTGGGAGAATATGTGACAGAATATAAATACTGTTTCATCATTCATAGAAAATTCAATTAGTGGCAGAAGAAAATTTTATTTGCAACTAAATCTTGTCTGTGAGTGTTAGGAGTGTTTCAATAAAACTGATATTTTCAGATATGCCACAAGAATTAATTTTAATATCCAGATATGTATGAATTTTTTATAATTTTAGATATTCGCAGATTGAAAGAAACATAAGCTGCAGGGAATAAATAAGAAACTTGTTCTTCTAGCTCCAAGGCTGAAATTGTTCCTATTTATGGATGTGGTTCATTGATCATGAAACAGATGAAAATTTAAGGAAATATGCACTTGTCTCCTACCATTGCCAAGGCTGCTAAGAAAGCAAACAAAAAGTATTGTATAAAGTATTTGAATATGCAATATGCTAAAGAAAAAAATAACACAATGGAGACTAACATGATAAGCAGATTATCATGCTCATAGTAAAAAAGACCTCAGTCTGACTCTACCAACACTACACATGCACACACACACACACATCCCACAGCAAACTCTCAGCTCTCCACACACTTCACTGCTTCAGAACTCATGAGCAGAGCCCTTTAGGGTTGATTGTTGCACTACCAAGGATGTAACCAGTTTACCCTGGAAATTACCTGACTGACAGAGGACTTACTGTTCTAAAATGGCATGAAAAGAATCAATGAGCAGGGAACACCAGAGAACATGTGTTCTGCCCCCAGTTTTCTCTTAACTTAGCTCAGAAATCCATTGCCATTATAATTATTTTGCAACAAATGTGTTATTTTAATAGTTAAATAAAAATAAATTTTCTAGCTTTGAGTTGTTAGCTCCACTCCTAAGGTTTTGTTTTGTTTTTCTTTCCCTAACTAAGAATTACATTTCTTTCTGAACTAATTTATGTTGCTGAAGTGACTGGATCTAGAAAATGAAGTTTTTTGTTTTCAAAAACATTTTCTAAAAGGAGAAATGATTTTTAAATTTACATGCTTGTTTTGGAGGAGTCAGTGTCTTAAGTAATTTTACTTTCCTTATTTAAATTTTATTTACTATAATTAGCAAATAATGTGTAAACATCTATCAGTAAACTTATATTCAGAGTAGTCATATATATGGGACCAGAAGCTTCCCTTATCAGAAATATTTTTTCAAATTTCCATAATGATATTCCCTTTTTTATTAATTTCCTGTTGTTATCTAACTTATTGGTTGATTGTCTGCCATTCTATCATTCTCTATTTAGTTTAATTTATTTCCAAAAATCATACAGTTTTTCAAGTTTCATAGTAATAGAAACGTACTTCTCAGCAAGCAGGAGATTGCTTGTATCTTCCTATGGACAGTTAAAATAAGTTATTGCTAGGAGGTATAAAAATTCTAAGCCCTAAATATGTGCTCATGTCAGTTAAGTTTTCCTGAATTATCTTTTAGACTACTAAAATCAACATAAGATAAGAAAAAATACATACATACATGTATACATTAACTGCTATGCATATTTTCTATTTATTTCCACTATGATTTTTAAGAACTTAAAGTTGTCAGAAAATTTTTTGTTAAATTACCTATATATATAACAACATGGAAAAGATTTGTAAATTCACATTTTAACAACAGAAATGTGCAAAGTGATATAACTGTAAGAATCTATATTTTAATGATAAATAAAAAGATAAATGGAAAACAATATATTTGATCAATATTAAAATACAAGCATTTTATTTTGAACACTTTAGCCATTGATAGATTACCAAAACAAAAGATTCAAGTAATCACTGTATTAGTGTGTGTATTAGTTACAAAAGAAAGTGTTTTAAATAAATCTTCCTTCAACAATTTTTTAGTTGTTCGTAAATTAGCTTAATTTACAGTAATTAGTTTAATGTGAACTTGTTTAATTTTTATAGCAGAGAAACATTAGTAAAAATAGTCAAAAATATAGTTTCAACTCTACTACTATCAAAATTGAAAATTTTTTGTCACAAGTATGCTAACAGTGACCTCTGATCTCCTTTTCAGATTTGAGATACAAAAATTATGTTTTAACACTATAATTATAAAAATAAATTCAACTATTTAAATAGCATATGACTATAAATGGTAATACAATAAAAAGTGAAAAAATGCACAAAGAAATGACACTAAAACTTTCTGGCTACTGCACAAATTTTCTCAAGATATACTTTCTGTATTATTTCTTATTCCTCCAAACATTTTATTTATGTGCATAAACATGACATTTTATAATCTTATATTATTCAAATTTTTGTTTCCCTTTATAGGAAAGATAAAACTATGCATTTGGAAAATTTAAAGAGTATTTAAACATCAAAACAAGAGTGAGGGAAAGCTGGGATGGCTCAGCGGGTAAAGCGCTCGCTTTGAAGCCCCAAGGACCGAGGATCAAATCCCGGCCCCGGCCCATGCGGACCCACATGCTCAACTGGGGTGTGCCCCCAGTTCAGTTCTTGCCGGGACCTATGTGGGAGGCTCCCGGCCCAGTTCCTGCCCTGTGCAGCCCTGTGCCCGCCTGTGGAGTGAAACTATATGGAAAACTAATGTCAACTATGGAGACTGCTCTGGGCCCTCCCCCCCTTCTCTCTGTCTCTCTTTGTCTCTGTTTCTCTCTGTCAAAAATCAATAAAATAAATCTTAAAAAAAAAAAAACAAGAGTGATAATTGTTTTATGTTTAATACCTACTGAAGTTGGGGGTAAGAAATAACATCAACGCCTCTACAATTCATGTACGGTATTTTGTTTTCACTGTACGCTCAGACCTGGGCTCAGGCAGTTTCTCTGGAACTTGGCCTCTCTAGAAGTTTATCTTGATGTTAGAGTTGACAATGTCTCAGCTGACGTCATCCAATGCAGTATGATATTCTTTACTTTGTGAATGACTCAGAGATAAGTGGTGGATGTAATTTTAAACCTTCTTAAACGTATGCATATATGCCATATACACTTCTAAACATAAACACAGAAATGAACTTGTAACCTGGACTAGACTCTAGGGTATTATTAAGCCAAAGTCTTACATTTAAAATAACATTCTCAAAAATTCAAGAGACATTGCTTTCCCAAACACTTTCAGTAAAGATGTTAATAAGTTTCAAAAATAAATTAAGGTCAGTATCTAATCTGAACTTCAGATATGTTTATATGTGCAAAGATTTCTAGTGAATCCAAAGAACAGAAAGTCTTTTTTATTTCCCAGTCTGGGCAGTAATTCCATCGAAGAGGCCCTAATAAATGTGGTAAAAAGATATATTAAAATTCTAGTTGAATAATTTATCTAGTTGACCAGAGATAGAGTAACAGGTCAATATGATAATCAAACTCAAGATCAAGCTATATATAAAGAGTAGATAAAATTGATCTAGAATCAGTGAACTTAGTCAATTTTCTTTACTCTTTTTTAAAGGCCACAGTATTTGTTATCTATTTTTTCTGCATTTATGAAGGTACTAAAAATCAATATTGGTGTGATGTGCAATCTAATATTTTGGAGCTATGTAAAATCACTTTATATCTCTACTTGTTGTTATGTTTTAAATGAGTTTAAAATGTAATAGTATAGTATAAAAAAATATTTGGTTCTTCCTCTAATCTCATAGGAGCAACAGGCTATGTAAATTAATCAGTAAAATTTAATTCTACCTTCATAGGAAAAAAATTTCAAGTCAAGGTACATAGAGAAAAAGGCATCTATTATTGGCAAACAATTTGGTGGATTTATTTTTCTGATAAAAAAGGCAATATAAGGGGAAGCTGAGATGGCTCAGAAGGTTAAGAGCTCAATTTACAGCCCCGGAGCCCGAGGGTCAAATCCTGGCCCTGACTCATGTGGACCCATATACTAAACTGGGGTGTGCCCCCAGCTCAGTTCTTGCAGGGGCCTATGTGGGAGGTTCCCGGCCCAGTTCCTGCCCTACACAGCTCCTCACCCAACTGTGGAGTGAAACTATATGGAAAAATAATGCTGTCAACTATGGAGACTGCTCTGGGCACTCCCCCTTCTCTTTGTCTCTCTCTCTCTAAAAATTAAAATTAAAATAAACCTTTAAAATAAATAAGTAAGTATGTAAATAAATAAATAAATATATAAATAAATAAAAGGCAATATAAGATGGAAGAGGGTGTCAGGCTGGGTGAAAAATGTGAAGGGATTAAGAAGTACAAATTGGTCACAGGGATATAAATTACAGCATATAGAATACAGTCAATAATAATGTAATAACTATGTGTGGTACTAGACTAATGGGGAACACTTTATAAATTATATAATGTCTAAATACTATGTTATACATCTGAAACTACTATAAAATAATATTCAATGTCAACTATATTAAAAAATTTAAAAGAGTTCTAACAATTAATTAACAAAAAGAAAAAAAGGCAATACATATATACATCCAGTCTCAATATATTCACGGTTCAAAAACTCAGGATCTTGATTAGAGAGAGTGATGAAAAGATATAGCCTGGGAGCTAGTGAAGAACATCAAGAAAATTAAGAGCAGAAGGAAAAAGGGAAGACAAAAAAAAGGAAGAAAGGGAGAAACAGACACTATAGAAGAGAGAAGATGGAAGGGAGGAAAGGAAGGAAGAAAGAAATCACTTCAGAAATGGAAAGCCTCTATCTGGAGAATGGCAAACAAAGCTTCATATTTATTGAACTTATTCAAATGCAGAAATCATGCATAAAATTCCTTTTTATCAAAGAAGAATGATTACCTTCATTCATGTTTAGGGACAACCCGGGTTTGTTCATTCTTTCATAATTTGCTCATCTACTTAAAAATACTTATTCAGAATCTTCTATGTTTTAAGTTATCTGACAGGACTTGGGAATATTTTGAGCAAGATAGAAATGGATCCTCCTTTCAGGAAATTTTATAGTCTGCCAGAATTACTAATCTAGGATTTGAGA
Source organism: Craseonycteris thonglongyai (assembly GCA_004027555.1). NCBI lineage: Eukaryota > Metazoa > Chordata > Mammalia > Chiroptera > Craseonycteridae > Craseonycteris > Craseonycteris thonglongyai. The sequence continues at coordinate 13,107 of PVKE010001751.1, forward strand.
AATCCAGAAATAACTATCAATATTTAAATTTTCCATATTATTAAATATTATTAATAAGGGTAACTTAGAGAAACTTAAAAGTACCTTAAGTTTTATATATCATAAATTCTGAAATTCCAACTTTAGAATTGAAGGTTTATATTTTTAATTTTTTTAAAAAGATTGTTTTAATTGTTTGAGAGAAAGTGAGAGAGGGTGAAGTAGAGGAGGAAAGAGAGAAAGAGGGTGGGTCCAGAGCAGTCTCCATATTTATATATCATTTATTATAACATGGTTTCATTCCACACTGGTGGATGTGGGACCATGCTAGGTGGAAACCAAACTGTGGGCCTACCATGTGGGAGGTGAGAACCTTTGCCACCATCCCAGCAGTTTTCAGTTGTGCCAAAATTCAGCATAGGGTGTTTGCATGGTTCAGAGCTGAGATTTGATCCTTGGATCTCACAGTTGCAAGAAAGTGCTCAACCTGCTGAGCTATTCAGGCATCCCAGAATCTAAGGTTTACATTAATCCCTCTACATATGAATTAAATAAAATTCTATGTGAACAAAAAATACTACTTATTTTTCAACTTAACAGTTTTAGGTGCAATATCCAGTATTGGATTCACATAACTTGTAAACTTTGATTCTAATTCTGGTATGTTTGGTGGCTATACATTTTACATATCTTAGTCATTCTTTGAATTTCATCAGTCACTTGTTTCAAAAACATCTCATCCAGAGTGTGTAACCATTCACACTTATTATTCAAATAGTTGACTGTATTATTTTGCACTTTTCATATAGTTTCATTATCCACAAGGGAAGAAAATGTGATATAGTCTGGAAATGTCTGTAAGGCACAGTTGTTTTTTTAAGATTTATTTTTATTGTTTTTTGACAGAGAGACAGACAGACAGAGAGAGAAGTGGGCAGGCCCAGAGCACTCTCTATAGTTGACAGCACTAGTTTTCCATATACTTTCACTTCACAGGTGAGCTCAGGGCTGCACATGGCAGGAATTGGGCCAGGAGCCTCCCGCATAGGCTCTGGCAAGAACTGAACTGGAGCACACCCCAGTTTAGCATATGGGTCCTCATGGGCCGGGCCAGGACTCAATCCTGGGGCTCCAGGGCTGAGAAGTGGGCACTTAACCCACTGAACCATCTCAACTTCCCCCACGGCACAGTTTTTGAAAATATCTGTGTCTCTACTATTGCTCTCTTTGACCAGAACATACCTATGGGGTCTAACAATTAAGTTTGCGAACTTGCCACCATGCACTTACATTGGCAGCACTGTACAAAGAACTCAGTAAGGTTTCATAACCTTGGTATATCAGTGTCTCACAGCTGTGTTAAGTTGACTTATGGTGGTGTCTTACTGAGCGGCATTCATTATTCTTGTGTATTGTGTGCCATCGCAAGAATGTCAGAGCTTGTATTAGAGAAAAAAAAAAAATTAAGTTTCTTATTAAACGTGGCAAGAGTGGAAGTGAAATCAGGGACATGTTCATCTAAGTTTATGGGGATAATGCCATGAAGAAAATGGCCGAGTACAAATGGATTAAACATTTTATTGAGGAGAGAGAAGGTGTCACTGAGGAAGAGAGGTCAGGGTGACCAGTAATGAGCAGAAGTGATGAAAACACTGTCAAAATTCATTGAATTGTGCATCAAAATCATTGGCTGACTGTGCAAAGCATAGCAGACCAAGAAAACATCGACAGAGAAACAGCTAGAAAAATCTTGGCATGAGAACGGTATGTACAAAAATGGTCCTGAAGGAGCTCACTGGTGAACAAAAACAAAGGAGAGTTAAAGTTGGCTAAGACCTTTTGGAGAGGAAAGATGATGTTTTGGGACATGTTATCACTGGTGATGAAATGTGGGTGTACCTACACAACCCTGAAACAAAGCATAAAAGAGTGCAATGGAAGTCAGCTAATTCTACACCACCAAAAAATAAATTTAGTCAGTCCAATTCAAGAGTCAAAATAATATTGCTAACCTTTTTTTTTTTATCAGAAGTATTGTTCGTTATGAATTTGTACCAAGTGAACAGTTATGAACAGTTAACTAAGTTGACTATTTGGAAGTGCTAAAAAGGCCAAGTGAAAAAATTAGATAAAAACAACTTGACCTTTTGCCAATATGGCTCTTGTATCGCAACAATGTACCAGCTCACAATGTATCACATGACACTGTCTGTGAGGGAGTTTTTAGCCAGTAAACCAATAACAGTATAGGAATACCCTTCCTTTCATCACTTGTTACTGAAAACCATTTCTGGTCCTTTTTTGAATTCTAGTCCTTTATCTTTTGATTTGCACATCTTTTTGTTTCTACGGTTATCACTTCAAAAAAAATCAACACTTAGCTACTTGTTTCAAAACACAAACAGGTGTAAGATTTTCTTTTAGTCTTCGCAAACTAAAGCATTGACAACAGCAATTTGGATCAATGGTCTTATATTGGGAATAAATTCTTTTTCTTCCCAATTCCATTCTTTATCTCCTGAATCACAATCATCACTGCTTGATATAGATATAAATCTTGTGAGGATATCAGGATGACTCAGCAGGTAAGCACTCGCCTTGCAGCCCTGGGGTCCAAGGATCAAGTCCTGGTCCCGGCCTGTGTGGACACTTATGCTGAACTGGGGTGTGTTTCCCATGTGAGAGGCTCCAAGTTCAGCTCTCAGCTTATGGGGACAGAGGCCCCCAACCCCCGATTCCTGACCTTTGTGCCCCCCCCCCCACCTGTGTGGAATGAAACTGTGTCAAGAACTGATGATGTACAACTATGGAGACTGCTCTGGACCCTCCCCATTCTCTACGGATCTCTCTAACTCTGTCTCCTTCTCTGTCAAAACAACAAATTTAAAAAATATATAAGTTTTGCACATTTACAAATATTACGTTGGATAGGGCTACCTTCCCTTACTGAATATATATGAGTATTTCTTGATAATACTTTCATTATAACTACACTTGAAACAAATTAAATCTGTTCACATCTCAGAGATGTCAATGTTTATAATAGCTTAAGAAACACATGACCTATCTGAGACATCTTGGTATGTCAAGGGGTTAAACAAGTTCTTTAGATACTAATGCACTGTGTTCTGCCAAAGAACTTTCTGAAATATAAATCATTTAAGAAGATATAAATTAAGGATCATATTTCATTGTGAGTAAAGATTCCTAAAAAGAAGTGACTCAAACAAAATTAATGATGAATCTGCCACATAGTGATAAATCTTCAGACAGACAGCTTAGGGCTGATGGAGTTTCCAAGATTCCAATAACACCACCTTCTTTTGTCTTTCAGCTCTGAATTCCTGAGAAAAAATTATGCAATCACATGATTGCAGCTATAAGCATGGCAACTCTATTCCAGCAGCAGGAAGTGGAAATGTGAGTGGCCAATTGTTAATGTTGGTCAGACATGTTTTTTTGTTTTTGCTTTTATTTGTTTTTTTAATTTCTTCACCAGAAGCAACTTTATATCACAGCTCACTGGTAATGACAATGTCAAAAGATAGCCTTAATTGCAAGGGCGAATAGGAGATGTATTTTATAATAGTTTTTCAGGTGAGTAGATATACTCCTTGCCCCAATAATATCTGATTTCTCTTAACAACAAATAGGTATTAAGTAACAGGTAAGGAATGAACAGTCGCTGCACCACTGAGGAACACATCTTACATGGTTACACCTTAGTGTGCACAGTTGAATGAGGAAAAGAAAATAATTTCCTGAAATATGAGAACCTAACAGTGCATTTTTCTCCTAGTTTCCCTGAAATTTTGTAGGGACACAGCCCCCACCCCACCTCCCAGACACACATTTTGTAGGGGGACATACACATACACACACTAGCTGTCAGACCCAATTATTGTGCAGTATTATAGGGTTGTACAAACTTTTGGCTTCCGTGAGCCACATTGGAAGAAGAATTGTCTTGGGCCACACACAAAATATACTAACACTAATGACAGCTGATGCGCTTAAAAAAATAATCCACAAAAAATTTATGTCATGATGTTTTAAGAAAGTTTATAGATTTGTGTTGCACTACATTCAAAGCTGTCCTGGGCCACACGTAGCCGGTAGGCTGCAGGTTGGACACGCTTGCAGTATATACAGTTATCACTGTGCTAAGGAGTCTGTAAAAAGTGCTACAGTAAATACAATAGGTGGTTTATATCTTGATAGAAGAAGGGGAAAAGAGCAAGATAATTTTCAAACTAATAATACTTATGTTTTTAAGCTATACTTATTTTTTCTACCAAATCAAATATCAAAGAACAAAATGAGAAATAGGTAAGGTTGGGGGAAGGGAGTGTAATACAAAGTGTGATTACTGTCTGACATTGTGGAACATGATGAAGATTCACTATAAGTAATGCTCTTAGGCTTCTATACTGAGCAACAGATTACTCATAAATAATCCACACTTAGTGTAATATTAGTTATCATCATTTTGTGAGTTAAAAGATGCTAAAGACTTATTAGATAACAGTCCATTTCTTGGCTTTTGCAGGCTAGGGTCCCTAGAGACAACGAATACAACATTTGATCTCATCCAAAAGGCCAAGAGGAAACCATAATGATACATTAGGAAACATATAATGGATCTATGGCATTTAATTACAGATAGAATAACTAAAAGCCTTACATATATTCAACTGAAATTTACTTTATTATCTGTAGGTGAATAAATATCACTAACTTATTTTATATTCTAACTTTATTTTCTTGTTTCAGTGAATTCAGTGCTCACTGCAGAGTTCAATAAAGAACTCATTTCTCTCACACCATATTTTCTTAATGAATAAACTTAGTTATTTCTAGCAAAATATGAATTTTATGTTATTAGTCAGTTTAAAGAAATGCAGTTTTCAAACAAGTTCATGGATGGTAACATTCGTTTTTTGTATTCTTTCTAAAAACAAAAGTTCATAAATTTCAAAATTATAGGTGGCAAATATTTGAGGAGGATATTTTATTGAATACAACAAAAGCTATCATTAGTCATTATGATTTTCAGCTACAGTTTGTATTTCCAAACCTTCCAAAGTTTTAGCTATGATTTCTAAATTACTTTTTTCTCATTTACAAAAGTAAGTGTACAGCCCTTTATTCTTGATAACTGTACTATATAAAATGCTAGCCTTGAGCAGTTGTGGGAACAGACAGCAACAGAGCTGAATTCCTCTGGAAAAACACATTGTCTTCTCCAGCTTCCACATGCAGTTGGCACTGCCTTTGATTTCATTCACTAGAAGTACAATTAGTTTCTAAGCATACATTTTTCCTTTTACTTTTATAATCTCATCTAAAGGAGAAAGTGATATTCCTATTCTTCATGGAAATCTGGTATGCACGTTTAAAAATATTTGGCTTCTGTTGACAAGCAATAAAAACAATTGTAATAATAAAGTAAGGAGCAGTATGTATGTAATAGGTACTGTTCATAGCCTTTCACATTTATTCTCTCAATTAAATCCTTCATCAAGCCTGTGAAGTAGGTATATTTATTGTATAATTATCATCATCATGTCACAGATTCAAAATAAGGAACTAAGAGGTTAAGTGAATTATCTTTAGTAAAATATGTGATGAAGCCAGGTCAGCTCTGAAACCTGAAACACGACTACAGAGCCTGACTTCTTAGCCAATGTATGATACTGCCTCCTTAAAAAATCAAATTCAGGGAAACCGGGATGGCTCAATGGGTTAGGCGCTCACTTTGCAGCCCTGGGGACCGAGGATCAAATCCCAGCCCCGGCCCGTGTGGACCCATATGCTGAACTGGGGAGTGCCCCCAGTTCAGTTCTCACCGGGGCAAGACCCCGGCCCAGTTCCTGTCCTGTGCAGCCCCGCACCCACCTGCAGAATGAAACTATGTGGAAAAACCAATAATGTGCAGCTATGGAGACTGTTCTGGGCCCTCCTCCTTCTCTCTGTCTCTGACTCTGTAACTTTCTCTCTCTCTCTCTCTCTCTCTCTCTCTCTCTCTCTCTCTCTGTAAAAAAACAATAAATAAATCTTTAAAAAAAATCAAATTCAGTCCTTTAGAAGTTATTGTGCATACATTTCTAATGTATGAAACATTTCCGTGAAACATGCTGAGGCTTCAATAATGAGTTAGAGAAAGCAATCCCTACTGAAACTAATACAAAGTGTAAGAAAATGAATAATGATAAGATATACATAGTTATTAGGTAAGGTCCAGTGATACAGTATTTTGTAGCTGTATTTAACAGAAACATCATTTAGGATCAAGAGGTATACTAAATTTACTAGTAGATTTTAAATAATTGAATTGAGGGAGTCATTAAAAATATGTTCAAATTTCACCTCTGCCATTTATTTCTTATTTTAGAAATACTAATTATCTCTCTGAAACTGTTTTTTGTAAAATTTAGAAACAGAGTGTATACTACTTTAAAAGGTATAACAAGCATTAAGTGTTTAAGAGTACAAATATTTTATGCTGAGAAAACTTTATTAAAGCATATTAAAGGTATTATCTTTCAGACATAGTGCATCCATTATTTTATTTTCCCCATTAATGTGTGACTTAATTATTCACTTCTGCTTTACATATGAAGTTGAATCTGAAGGAAGTAATAAGCCCTGACAAAAGTCACTTAAATGTCAACCAATACTCATAAGCCAGGGAGGGCCCTTTCACACAGAGCCAAGTTACTTCCAAAATCCTATAATTTATTTGTTCATTCAATTAACTTTTTATGAGTTTATATTATGTGCCAGGCTTCAGGAGCGTAGAGATAACTGTATGATTGCTTTTATCTCTTAAACACTGATAACCTTATAGTGCCCTATAGTGAATATACACAGAAACTGAAATTACATTGAACAGTAATAAGTACAAGGACATGTGAGAAAAAACACAACTATGAGAACAGAGTGCAGGGGAGGAATGACATAGGCAACATCCAATTCTGCCCATAGGTAGGTGACTCTGACTCAAAAAATATGTATGATTCCTGTGGTTTTTGCACAGCTCTGTGGCTACGTTTATGCCCTTCTCTAGGTATCCATTCAGCAGGACCGTACTGGTGCCTTGTGACATTTGTAAATGGTGCAGACAGTACTGACGGGATGCTTCTATCCACGTTCCTATCTATTCTTACAAATGTTTCATCAAAGTGTGCCTGGAAGTCTTTAAACTAAAACATGATAACATTGACGATAATTATGAGAAAAACAACTAAAGTGTGCTATTCAGATAACTATAAGCTTAAGAGCTAAAAAAATATTTGAGTCGTGGATATTAAAATAAAAAATTATGTTAGAAAATCCATATAAAAAGTACTCTAGGGAAAGCCGAGATGGCTCAGCGGGTTAAGCGCTCGCTTTGAAGCCCCGAGGACCTAGGATCGAATCCCGACTCCAGCCCGGGTGAACCCACATGCTGAACTGTGGTGTGCTTCCCAAATGCGGTGAGGCCCCCAGTTCAGTTCAGAAAAAAAAAAAAAAAAAAAAAAAAAAAAAAAAAATATATATATATATATATATATATATATGTATGTATATATATTTTTTAAAGTACTCTAACATTCATAGCATTCAGATATTTTCAATTTTCATCAACTTTATGTAGCCATTGTGTTCAATCAAATTTTCTTCATTAACCTTTACATATTTTATATTCTTGGTTCATAATTCCCTGTTCTTTACATTTCTAGTAATTTTTATTAGATACTAGATAGTGTGGATAATATAGTACAGAAAACCTAGATATTTTTGTTTTCCTTAAAAGAGTGCTGATTTTTATTCTGACCAAAAATTATTTTATTTGACAGCCATCTTGATTCATGGCTACAGATGGTCTTAGCATTGTTATGGCAGATCAGGTGAAACATTTACTCTAGGGGTAGGTCAGCTCTCTGTTTATGGCAGAAACTTTATGGATCTCAACTGACTGCCTTGAGTATTCAGTGAGGTCTCTGCTCTGGCTCCTTAGAATTTTCACTTCTCACCACCCTGTTTGAGCTCAGCAATTTTTTGAGGTAAATTATTTCTCCAGCAGGTGCTATTTGTCCTTCCTTATAGATTATACACATATAAAGAGACTCCAGGCATTCCTCTGCAGATGTGTGAAAAACCTTCCCAGAGTAGCACCCTCTTATCCAGCACACATCTCTAACCATTTCAGATTCTGCAGCCTACTGTGTTTGTTTCCTCATCTCACTAAAACTCAAGTCGTGCTTCCAGTTCCCCTTCCTACATTGAGTTCCAGAAAATCCCGCCACACCAAGATATGCTATGAAACATAATGCTCTAGAATTTACTTCTCTTATTCATAAGGGTTACATTCTTACAATTTTCCAATGTCTGAAAAAATAGTTATGTCATATTTATTGCCCAATTTTCCAGTGTTTTACACAAGGGGTTCTAATCATGTAGCAGTACCTCTGTCACAGTCAGAGGCAGGTATCTCTGGTTCTATTTTGAAGGAAGAGCTGATATGATTTACTCATGATTGGATGTGAGAGCTAAAGGGGAGTCAGGAACAACTCTAAGCCTTCTTGTTTCCATGTAGAACAATGTTATCCTGGAGAGTATAGGGATTACTGTGGGAGGAGCAGAGTGTTTCTTTTTATTATGGGATGAAGTATAGTACCCAGAAACAAACTTCCAAACATTTTAATTTTCACATATCTATTAGACTCCATGTAGATATACTAGGTAGTTAGATATATGTCTAAAATTCAGGAAAGAGATACAGGATAGTGATTTATTTAGGAGTTCTCAGTGAGTAAGAGGTAAAAAAAAAAGGGTGGGGGTCTTGAGACTAAGTAACATTTTCCTAGGGATCAAATTCATATACATATTAGGGGAAGCCGGGATGGCTCAGTGGGTTAAGCGCTCACTTTGCAGCGCTGGGAACCAGGGATCGAATCCTGGCCCCGGCCCGTGCGGATCCATATGCTGAACTGGGGAGTCCCCCCAGTTCAGTTCTCTCTCTGTCTCTGTATCTCTCTCTCTCTCTCTCTGTCAAAAAAAAAAACAACAAAAACATATACATATTAATAAAAAAAGAGATGGCATGTAGACCTCAACCTTAGACTTAATTAAGCCATCTTTAATAAAAAAAATAAATAAAAAATGAGTTCTTTGCTGAATCATTTCTAATGGGCAATATTTTACTTTACTTTTTATTAGCTATTTAGATAGGACACAGAAGTAAAACTTCTCTTTGTGTTTGTCTTTGAAAATATATAATTCTTGGAATATATCAAGAGAATCAGTTTTATTGCATTTAGCTCCATATTGGTTTCAGGTTACTTGGTACTGTGGATAATGTTACTTTTAAGCCATGGACAAAAGTGATTTCCTCTTTGGTTCCATGCCAAACTAATATTAGCATTTGAATAATTGAATTTGAAATTGCTTTCTTTTGTTTACTAAAGCAGTTGGTTACATAACAAGACTGTAAATCACTTAGGCAGTAATAAAGATGCAGCTACAGTATTGTACAAAGCCTACAGAATTGTCTATGCATTTTGTGAGGTCAGTTAAGTTTTAATGTATTTAATTGTGTAATCGATTTAACTCATATAGTTATGTTAAGAAATGATATATGAGTATAATATATAGTCAGTTGTATTGTATTGTAAATTTATAATAATATAATTTTAATTTATATATGATTCTTGGGAAAAAAAATTCTGGTATAATTCTTTGTACTTAATGACTGAATGTGTCTCCTCTAAATTCATGTTAAAGCCCTAACTCCCAATTCATGATGGTATTTGAGCATAGAGCCTTTGTGAAATAATGAAGTTGACATGAATTCACTAGGTTATGGTGACTAGAACTAGTGCTATCTTTCTTTCTGTCTCTCTCCCTCTTCCCGGTTAGAGATTACATAAGCAAAACTCCTTAGCAATTCATATGTCTAACTTCTGTCACAAAGGATGGGAGCACAAATGATGCATGCAACTTTATAATCTTTCCTGTAAAAGGAAAATGCTCACCACTCAAGTCAGCTTTCTGAGACTTAGTCAGAAGGTACCTCTCTCCTTTCAGCTCACCTGTCATTTTAAAGATTTATCTTTTATTGTTTTTTTACAAAGACAGAGAAACAGAGAAAAGGGGGAGGGCCCAGAGCAGTCTACATAGTTGTACATCATCAGTTTTCAACATGGTTACATTCCACACAGGTGGGCAGGGGCTGCACAGGATGGGAACAGGGCTGGGGGCCTCCCTCAATGCAGGCACGCCCTCTCAAGCTATCACTCAGTATTTTAGAATAGATGATGGGGAGAGATGATAGATAGATAGATAATAGATAGATAGATAGATAGATAGATAGATAGATAGATGACATGATAGGTAGGTAGGTAGATAGATAAAGAGACAGAGAGAGATAATAGACAGATATAGATAACTAGATATAAATAGACAACACATTACAAATTTAAAAAAGAAACTAAGTGTTTTATAAAAAAATGTACAAAATTGATTGAACTGCTGTTTTACTGCTAAAAGCAGTTCTTTTTTAAGCATTATCTTTTAGATATTTGGATGCTCAGGAATTTCTTAAGACTTATCACTACAAAATATTATTCTATATATAAATAATATAGATAGTATTTTTACTTTAAATAAATGGTTGCCTCATTGACTCAATATGTGAATATTATAGAATTGGGGAAAAGGTAAAATGATAGTCATTAAATTATCAAAGAAAACTTTCTAAAATTAGAAAACAGGTATTGTGTTAGCTCCATTTCTCTGACAGAAACGAAATGTTAGTATCTTTTTGAATAGACATAGTCATAGTTAGAGAATATAGTCATAATCATGAATTTGGATTAACTTCTGAGCTGCAATCCCTATTAAGGGTCTTATCATGGTTAAAGCCCAGGATCTAGAGTTAGACTATCTGAGTTCACATCTAACTAATATTATAAGGGTAAATTTCTTAATCTGTGCAAGGCTCAATTTTATCACATGTAAATTAAGCACAACAATACAACCTAAAGTTGTATTGAGTTTGGATGAGGATTAAAAGGTAATTTAACATATGTCAAACAGTTGTAACCCCATAAAAATTAGTTTTTATTATGATAATGACAATTTAGAGATGAATAGGAAAATTAAATGACCAAATAGAAAACGTGTAACTTGGTTCCTCTTAATAAGCTTAAGGATAGAAAATTAATGTGGAGTAATTGAAAAGTACTAGATGGTAGTTAATAATATTTTCTTATTCAGTTAGTCAGTAATTCAGAGTTGGAGAAGTGCTTTGGAATAAAGATATAATAAAAATACATATTTTAAAATATCGAACCACATCAAATTACACTTAACATGTGTATTTAAAATATATTGTACTGTGACATTTTTACTGGCACATTTAATTAACATTCGTTAATGATGCTATGAAGCAAAGTGTTATAGAGTATTTTTATAGGCACTATTTGGACTCAATAAAGAATAATTCTTTCATTTCTAGTGTCATTCAGTATCAAGAGACTTATTAATAAGAGATCATTGATAGACTTAAATGGAACAGCTCTCCAAGTGTCATGCCACACACTCATAAAATACCTTCCAAAGTAGGAATATACAAAAGATTTTGTTTCAGAATTCTTCCATACAACTTCACTGAAATGTAATGTGTTTTATAGGAGGGAGAAGGAGTGAAGGAGGGATACATTAGAATATATAGGTAAATCTAAGAGGAATAAATTTAAACTGTGCTTTTAATTATACCTTGTCCTAAATTCCAAATATTTAGAAAACTATGTATGAAATAGAACAAGGTATGTTATTAAAAACCATAGATTTGTGTAAAAATGTTCATTTTTCACTTTTCAACTATGCCTTCTGATATTAGTTTCCCCCATCATTCTTTTCTCCTAATTTTTATTATCAGTCTTTCCATTAGAATATAACCTCTCTAACAGAGAAATGTAGGTCTGTTTCTTCAACAATTAATCCTCAACCTGTGAAAAACTGCCTTGCCATAAGGATGTCATATTAGTTCTTACACATATCAAAAAGTTTTATAAATACATAATTTTTAATGAAACAATGGAATCTGAAATGTAAGACAGGGGAAGAAACTTAGGGATTATCTATTGTATTCATCTCAGTTTAGAAATAAGAAAATTAAAGCCAGGGGAGAACAGCTAGAATGTTTAAGATCATAGAGAAAGTCTGTGGTAGAGATTATATGCTCATGAGAATATTGATAATTTTAGTTCTTTTTTAAGCATTATCTCACTATCCATCCACTTTCATTTATTTTTTATTTTTTTAAGATTTATTTTATTGTTTTTGACACAGTGAAAAAGACAGAGAGAAGGGGGAGGGCCCAGTGCAGTCTCCATAGTTGTACATCATCAGTTTTCAACATGGTCTTATTCCACACAGGTACGCGGGGGCCACATAAGGCAGGAGCTGGGCTGGGGACCTGCTGCATGGGAGGCACGCCCCCTCAAGCCAGGGGCTGAACCAGGGAGCAAGAACTGACGTAGGAGCCTCCCACATGGGAAGCACACCCCAGTTCAGCATATAGGTCCACAAGAAACCAGGCAAGGGGCCTCCCACATGAGCAGCTTGCCCCAGCAGGAACTGAACTGGGTACACACCCCAGTTCAATATATATGGGTCCACATGGGCCAGGACTGGGATTTGATCCTTGATCCACGGGGCTGCAAAGTGAGCACTCAATCCGCTGAGCCATCCCAGCTTCCCCCATTTTTTATTTCTTTTAGTAATGGAATATTGCACATTAATATTTCAAATTACTTCCTTCTTTGGTGATAAAAAACAATCTCCTAAGTAAAAATGATTTGTTGGTAAAATGAATGAGCATAAGGTGAAAAGTAACTTGTCTTGTTACCATGCACGGAAATCCTGTAACATGCAAGGGATAATACTTTAAAATTAACTCAGGGGAAGCTGGGATGACTCAGCAGGTTAAAAGCTCACTTTGCAGCCCTGGAGACTGAGGATCGAATCCTGGGCCCCAGCCCATGCAGACCCATATGCTGAACTGCAGTGTGCCCCCAGTTGTGTTCTTGCAGGGGCCTATGCTGGAGGCTCCTGGCCCAGTTCCTGCCCTGCGCAGCCCCACACCCACCTGTGGAGTGAAACTATATGGAAAACTAATGCTGTCAGCTATGGAGACTGCTCTGGGCCCTCCCCCTTCTCTCTGTCTCTCTCGTTCTCTCTCTCTCTCTCTCTATCAAAAAACAATAAATATAAATCTTTAACATTAACTCAATATATTTTGTCAGCATTTTCACAAATCCTAGTTTCAGCTATAAAAAAAATGGAGTTCAGAGTATGTCATATCCAAAATCCAAAGTTTTTAAATGATTGTGAGTGCTCACTTCGGCAGCACATATACTAAATGATTGTGCTTGGACACAATCTTAGGACTTCCTAGTGCAAGTTTGGAATTTCCTACTAAACAACTGGATGACTATATGTTAAACTAACATGGTTTCAGGATAATTAATATTAATAGATATGTATATAAACACTACTGCTTATCTTTTACTTTTAATTTTATTTCTCCCCCATCTCACATGCCATGTAGTGACTACATTTTATGATCTTCCTTGTACTTTGGCATCATCATATGACTGTGTCTACACAGAGATATGAAAGAGACGGTATGTGCAATTTTTGACATATTATTGTTTTACACTCTCTGGTTCCGCCAGACAAAAGTTTATAACACAGACCTGGTAGTACTTTATCTTGGACCATGCATTACCTTGTTAATGGCAGATCTATAAGAAATCCTGGTTTCTGAATGACATCCAAGTACTGAGCCAAAATAGCCTAGATATATACAAAAGGAAGCAAGTATCCATCTTATTTTAGACAGTGAATGTCCAGGTCTCATTGTTACTATATAGATAACGATAAGTAACCAATATACAAATGTATATAGTAAGTAAGAAATCAAAAGAGACAGAAGGGATGTGACTCTTCATTTAAGCAGATTAAAACTCAGATCTTATAAGCAATGAGAACTAGGAGACAAATAGAAAAGAAAGAATTTGAGAGGGAAATTAATTGAAAACATCTATTGAGAACTAGAGACTGGAAGATAACATACTACTTATTGACACATATTACCCAGATTGCATATGGTTAAGACTAGGAAATAGAGAACTTCAGAAGGTCTATTCCTTTTCATGTTAGCTCAGAGAAGTTAGGTTGAAAATAATGTTAAAAAATAATAAGAAGAAAGAATGTCTTCTAAGATAGAGAGATAAGCAAATAGATGAGAAGCAGCAGGGCTAAATGAACAAAATATGGTGAGCAGAATTGATATATATATAAATATGAAGAATTCTCTATAAATCCACTTACTCAGGGACTCATTTATTGAAAGAACTTTGTAAAGGGTTGATTTAGTAGGGCCCCAGCTTATATTACTATCTTGGCTGCATTAAGTAATATTTCTGTACCTTACCATATCACCTGAAAATAAGTGGTTTTAAGAATTTGATAAAATCATGATGGGAAGTAAATGGAAACTAAAAGGCTGTGATTACTCTTATTGATATCATTGTTAGAGAAATGAGGCAATGAATTATCTGTAGATCAGACATTATCAAAGTAGAATATAATAATTTGTGCTTTAAAAAATAAGTAGATCTCTTTCAGGCAGAGAGCAAGATAGCATTTTTTGAATAGAAGAAAGAATATACTTAAAGGCAAAGAATCATTTAAAAACATCTTATATAAAAATAATTAATAGAGATTTGCTAACCTTGTAACATAGAGCACAACATAGTAAATGATTAAATAGGTTGATAGGAACAAGTCCCAAACAATTTGATTACCAAGTTAGATGTGTTAAATATAATCCTAAATATTAAACAGGCATTTTTTTAAACCAAAGAGTGATAAGAAAGATTTGCGATACAAAAATAATAATAATAATTCAATATTTGTTATAGCATATGAAAGACCAGCCATAGAGAAATTGGATGAAAAGATGTTGCAAATGATTAGGCATAAAAAAATTGATGTCTAGGCTAGGTGTCAAAGCAGGTGTACATTAATGGTTGAACTGAAGAGATAATCCTGAAAGAAAATCAATGTCACTTAGTAAACAACTAGATGTGGAAGCCTTTGTTTGTAGCTTGAGAAATCCATGATTTTAGTAACTAAAATTTCTAAAAGTGGGGATGGAATGTTTATTGAAGAGAAATGAGCTGAGGAAGATATAATAGTAAGTTGTTGCTAAGAGTATAGGAACACAATTATATATGAATGGCCTGGGTATATATCCTTAAGACAAAATGCAGCACTGGTAAATAATACAAGCTTCTCTTGTATTTTTGCTGTCAGTCACCTAGTATATCTGAATACCTCTTCATAAGGAGTTTGTATAGGGAGCAGCTGCTTACTCCCAAGAAAGCATTTGAATTTCAGTGGGAAGGAGCCACTGAATAAAAAAAAGAGTAGCTCCAACAGTGTGCTAGGAATAGAATTAAAACACATTAACATGTTCCCTGCATTCACGAAGCTGAGTTTTAGCAGTGAAGCACTCAAACCATGATGGTTAATTTTATGTGTCAACTTGACTGAACAAAGGGATATATCTGTGAGGATGTATATGGATAAGATCGGTATTAGAATGAGAAGACTTATAAAGTAGATAGCCCTCCTAATGTGAGTAGGTACCGTCTAATCATTAAGGGCCTGAATAGAACAGAAAGGTGGATGAGGAAAAGAATCCACCTTTTTTGCTCCCTGCCTTCCAGTTTGATCTGGATTATTTGTCTTCCTGTCCTTGGCATAAGTTTTAAACAACCAGTTCCTCTAGGTTTTAGGCCTTTGGACTTAGAACAAATTATACTACTGGCTTTTCTGGATCTTCATATTACAGACGACAGATCACAGGACCTCTTAGCCTCCATAATTTAATCATATCAGTAAGCCAATTGTTCATAGTAACCTCTTTGGAAAACCCTGACTGATAAAAAGGAATTTGTTTATCAAGGTACTATCATGATCAATTATGAGGACAGTGAGGTTTAGCTCATGGGGTTAACCTCTCATATAAATGGGATCATAGCTATTTTTTTTTTTCAGTCATGCTCACTGTCAAGTGAATTCAAATGAATTCCTCATTTTACTTTCTTTGGGAAAATTAAAAAACAGAAACTACAAAATTACAAATTGATGATCTGCAGTTTAAACCTCAAATTTTTCAGAAAGAACAACAAAAATACCAAGCAGTTGCTAACGTAGTTACAGAAAAATGTGTTCAAAATATATTGCAACATGCCCTTTCTTATCAACCTCACCTCTCACAGAAATGGAGTGAGTACCTTCCCGTAGAAACAGCTAGTATTCATGAAGAAGAGGAGAAGCAAACAGCTACTCATCCAATTTAGAAAGGCTCAGTGGAGAGGTAGAGGCAGTGAGAAGAGGGAGAAAGAAAAAGACTGACCTATATGGAGACCATTTCATCATAAGACTTTTCATCTTTAGCCCACAGGGGCTTAATCTTGACAATTTCTGAGCCAATTCAGGTTAATACCAAATTAATATTCCATTAAATATTCCAAGATACGGTAAATATGAAATAAATAAAAACTAGAAAAAAGAAAAAGTCACTCAACTTGTAAATAAAAATGTTTATCATTAGGGGGAGTGTTAAATAGGAAGCTAGGAATGAGCAACAGGGCGGGCAGGAGGTAATATAATCAACAGTGTGTCACACCAGCCATGTCCACTCCCCAAGGATAGCCAGGGCCCAGGCCCTACAGAGGAATCTTTCTGTCAAAATCTTGCCCCAGAAAAGGAGGTAAGACACCAATCAGAATTGACTGGTTTTTTGGCAATTGTACAACCCATTGGACTTTGTCCTTTGTCTGACCCCAGCCTCATTGTAATAAAATTATAATGAAATAGCCCTTAAAGCTTGGCCCCACCATGGGTTTTTCTGTATGTATTCTGGGTAAGGGCATGCACGATAAGAAAACAGTTATACGGCTTACACATGCTAACCAAATAACCTAACTCTGTACATCAGTTGTCCCGAGTCCATATGTCACATTTAGGGCTGGTTTAACACCAGCAATAAAACTCAAACCCCCAACCCATCAGGGCCTTTTGCCTCTTTTGGCTTGGCCCATTTCTCTCTTGAAACATATTTCAATAAAGTTGCACTTTGCTTTGCCCTCCTTTCTCTTGCTAATCCGTAATTCGTCACTACATTGGTGAGAAGAACCCAGGCTTCTCATGGCCTCCTCTGTCCTCCCATTCCTACACTAACAATTGGTAACAGGAGGAGAGAATAGAGTGAAGAAGCAAGGATAGAAGGAAGTCTTTCCTGAATGTATCTTTTACATAACTTTGGTAAGGAAAATATGTATGTTTCAAATCTTTACAAAGGAAATTTAAATTCACAGAACTCACTCCCCCAGTTGGAAAGAAATGTAAATAAGTAAATATTATCCAGTACTCTGAGTATAATTAGTGACTGTACAGAGGTGATGAGGAGCTCAATTATTCCCACCAACACAGTAAAGAATTACAGATCAACAAAACAAAGGAAAGCAAAGTAAAGCTTTTTTGAAATATGTTTTGAAAGACAAACAGGCCAAGCCAAGAGAGGCAAAGACTCCAAAGAAAGTTTATTGGTAGTGTTGAGCCAGCCCCGCGAGTATGACATAAATTTAGGTCATTTGATCGACATGTGTAGGTCATACGACTGTTTTATTTCTGTGCATGAAATTACTTACAATGCATACAAAAAACCCAAGGGGGGTGGCTAAGGTTCAACTAAGGACAGGGTCTAGCTGTTTACACATGCACCAAAAAAACAGATATTTCTGATTGGATTTTACTTCCCTCTTATCAAGATGTTCTAAATCATGAAATTAGTCTTTAGGGATTATTCCTGGGAGGTCCCTGGAGAGTGAATCTGGGTAGCACAAAACACTGATTATATTATTTTCTACTCATTCTGTCATTCATTCATAGCTTCCTACATGACAGTACTATTATTTTAAACTAATGTATTGTATAGAATAATGCAAAGAAATAATTATGTTAATGTTGTTATGAACCAAATTTTCAGTAAACAAAATCAAGATCAAACAAGCTAACTTTAAATCCTGTAATATTAAATTTGATTTAGAAATATTATTCTAGATGCATATTTTTTCTTATCAAAACTACATAGTTCTATAAAAAAAAGAAAGGTCTGTATCTTTACAATTATCTATGGCATGGAAGAAAAGAAAGAGTTAGGAACTAATCCAGATGAAGTAGGAATCAAGAAATATAACAAAAGCATTCATTGAAATCTATAGTATTTCAAATCCAATATTTAGAAATTCTTCAGCAATATCACTTTAAATTTTAATGTTAAAAATAAAAAATGCCTTCAAGGTCCATCCACGTCATCATAAATTGCTGTAGGGGGAGGTGGGTGGGAGAGATGGGTGAGGGGGAATCAAACATACAGTGATAGAAAGTGAGCTGATTCTGGATGGTGAGCATGTAATGCAAAGTATAGACAATGTAATGTAGAATTGCTCACCTGGAAACAATGTAATTGATATCAATCAATGTCACCCCAATAGATTTAACAATAAAAAAAAGGAAAAATACCATAAGAACAGGAAACATTTTTGCAATAAAAAACAAAAATATAACATATATTTTTAAGTCAAATTAAATTTTTGCAACCATCAAGCATCCTATTAACTATCTTAAAAGTTAGTTCTTCCAAAATTGCCAGGATGCCGATGGCTCAGTGGATTGAGAGCTCATCTTGCAGCCCCAGGGTCTAAGGATCAAATCCTGGCCTTGACCTAGGCAGACCCATAGGCTGAACTTCCCTGCATGTGTCTCCCATGTGGGACATCCCCAGCCCACTTTGTGCCTTGTGCAGCCCAGCACCCACCTGTGGAATGAAACTATGTAGAAAACTAATGATGTACAACTATGGGGACTGCTCTGGGCCCTCCCTCTTCTCTCTCTCTCTCTCTCTCTCTCTCTCTCTCTCTCTCTCTCTCTCTCTCTCTCCATCCCTCCCTCCCTCCCTCCCTCAAAAACAATAAAAACAAATCTTTAACATTTTTATATAAGTTTTATTTAACATTCTCAGGAGTGAATGAGCAAGAAATAAATCATAAAAAGAGACAAAATGGAATTAATTACTTAAGTTTTATTCTCAATTGCTTCTTAAAAGTCTAGTTTGTTATTTTTATATTTTCAAGACATAAATTACATTAATCTTTCTTTTCTTGGAAATAAGTTGGGCTTTGATAAAACTATATGCTGTCATATTGTATATTATTATAAGAATGTTAGATTTACTTATCTGAACTTAAGAAAAAATGTGGCTTTTACTACTAAAACATTCTTAAATTTAAGGTTTTAAAAAAGTTAAGATTACAGGCACAAGAATTGAATGGTTAAAGTAATGTATTTCTATTAATGTGATGCCTATATAATAAGTGAATACCTCTGAAATACAGATTGATATTTAAACTCAACTGGAAGATCATGAGTATCAGAGCTCAAAGATAATTCTAGCATTGTTAAGTTTTTATTATTATATTTTTTTAATGTACTAGCAAAACCATTTAACAGTACTCAGGGTAATTTTCAGTATGTCTCTCATAAACTTAGTACTTCATGTTAATCATGGGTATGTGTGAACTAATCATTTTGCTTTCAATTTTTTCCAAATTCACTTTGTCTAAATGACTTGACAACATAAATTTACTTTATTTCATTTACAAATATAAGAAAAAATGTAAGTCCTTTTGTTTTATGAAATAGTTTCCTTTCTCTCATATATCTTTCCAAACTGACAAAAATAATGCATAGTGGAGTCTGTGCTAATCACATATTCCTCTAGTTCTAGTCAGGTAAACATAAAATCTGCATATTATAATTACTGCAAGCCTTTAAAGGTTAATTTGGACATAATTTTACAATAGATCATCTGCTAGACTTGGAAAATGATGATAATTGTACACTGTCATATGCTATCTCTCCAAAAACCTCCTAACAAAAATTTTCCAAATTCTGCCTCCCAAATATCAGGCAATTTTAAGGTCTAAGAATACACTATTTTATACACATATTTCAGACTAATTAATTTTATATGACAAAAGAGGTTTATTCTTAGCATTATTAAACCAGTTTTGATATGATTTGCATAAATTTAGTATGTTGCTACATTACCTACCTTTTTTCTTTATTTTACAAGAAAAAGCTTATAAAAACTCCCTAAGAATTTAATTTAACTAAAAATATCTGAAATTTGAAAAAATGTTTCTCTTTGTAGCTATATTCATATTTATTATTACAAAAACTTTATAAGGCACAGTGCTATTATTTTCAATGTACTAAAGCTGTATTTAGGGTTAAAAAATTTTTTTTGATGTCTAGTAATTTTTTAAAACATTTATTTTATTGTTTTTGAAAGAGAGAGAGAGACAGAGAGAAGCAGGAGGGCCCAGAGCAACCTCCATAGTTGTACGTCCATTATTAGTTTTTCGACGTAGTTTCATTCCACACGGGCCAGTGTAGTGCTGTGCAGTGCAGGAGCAGGACACGGCCTCGTGTATGGGAAGCGTGCCCTCACGAGTCAGGGCTGAACTGGGGGTCTCCTACATGGAAGCGCATCCAGGCAAGAATCCACTGTCATCCGCTCCCACACACACACACATGGGAAGCACACCACAATTCAGCATATGGGTCCACATGGGCAGTGGCCGGTTCTGGGACTCAATCCTCAGACCTCCGGGCTGCGAAGTGAGTGCTCTACCCATTGAGCCATCACAGCATTCCGAAATGTTTTTTATTGTTAAATTTACTGGGGTGACGTTGGTTGGTAAAAATTACATAGGATTCAGCTGTACAATTCTACAATACATCATCTGTGTATTGCATTATGTGTTCACCACCCAGAGTCTGTTTTTTTTCATCATTATGTATTTGATGTCTTTGATGTCCCTTTCCTCATCCCCCTCCCCCTTTTAAACAGTTTGTGTTACTATACTCCTAATCTCTTTAATAAATTACTAATGATTATTAGCCTTTATTTTTAATTAATAAACTGTGAAAATACTAATTGTATATTTCAGAATGTCCCCTTAAGTATGTTTAGTTTTCTGAATATATGTCAATTTTTATGTTGAGGTTTTGAGACAGATATGTCTCTATGTGATACTTGTTATCAAAAAATACTGAGATAATAATCTAGTTGCTCTTTTTGTAAAAGCTTTCTTAAGATAATTAGAACACAAAATTGAAAAGACACCAAGTTTTTAGCATTTGCCAAAAATTGTGACCCTTGTTACAATTACTTAAGAGTTTCAGTTTCCACACATTAAAAAAAAAAAAATGTGTTTGACTAGATAATTTCTCAGCCTTTTGAAGAGTTACAATTCTAGAACATCATAATTTTGTACCTACATTATATTGAATGACTATCACAAACTGACTTCAGTTTTAATGTGACAATAGTTATACATCGATTTATTTACCTACTTTTCAGACTTATGTTCCAGTTATTCTAAATAAGACTCAAAAAAAAAAAAATTCTGTTTTTTGACTCACACACGAAAAAGTGTTAAGGTGCGTTGTTTTGTTATTTCTTTTTAGATGATTAAATATTACCGTTCCTTTTCTCTTATTTGAAAGTGATATTAGTAAATATGATAAAGACAAGTCTGTGTTTTAAAGTGCTTATCATTGGGGAAGCCGGGATGGCTCAGTGGGTTAAGCGCTCACTTTGCAGCGCCGGGGACCCAGGATTGAATCGCAGCCCCGGCCTGTGTGGACCCATGTGCTGAACGGGGGATTTACCTCAGTTCAGTTCTCTCTGTGTCTCTGCATCTCTCTCTCTCTCTCTCTCTCTCTCTCTCTCTCTCTCTCTCCTCACTCTCTCTCTCTCTCTCTCTCTCCCCCCCTCTCTGTCAAAAACAATAAATAATAAGTAAAATAAATAAATAAATAAAAATATAGTGCTTATCACTAGAAAAATATTAACACATTAATAGCATTTAGATAAAAGCGTAAATATAAGTAACACTTTTAGAGCAATACCTTTTAGTAATAAAGTTGTAATTGTGTAATCTTTATCTCCTCTAAGACAGAGTATGTCTGATTCTTATCTTTGGGTTGCACATTGCTCACGGCAGGCACTAAATGCCCGTTTAATAATGAGGTATTGCTTGCTTTTCTTGCAGGATACAGTTTTAAAGAAAAAAGAAAAAAGACTCTCATGTATCGTCAAACTCCCTTTTGCTTTTCTTCATGTTTTATTCTTTCTGAACTGGGAAAACAAAAGAAAACAAAAATGCAACCTCTCTCTGAACACTGCTCTCCACACTTGCTCCTTCTCAGTCTCCTCTCCGTTTGGCACTAACTATGGTCTTGCCAGGCTCAGGACATGCAGAGCAAGCAAGCCATGGTCCAAGAATCCCCAAACGTGTGGTCCTTCCGCCACCACACCCATTCTATAGGAAACCAACCAAACTGCTGCTGCAAAGGCAGAAGATAGGTGCCGGCATTCGTGTCATCACGCTCCTCTTTATTGTACTGCTCTCTCAAAACCTGGATTTAAAATTAAGTTCTATCATCTTCTTGGGGGAGGAGAGTTAGAGACTAGAGAAACTAATATCCTCCAACAGAGCTCTAACTCAGTGTTTCTCAACTCTGGTTTCACAATGCAATCACCTAAGAAGCTTTAAACGACTACTTCCCCTAGGCCCCTGCACACAGAAATAAGTCATAAAACTGATCTGGAAAAGGACATCAGTATTCTCATAGGTAGCTACTGTTGCCTTGCAGCTGTAAAACTGTTTGCTTCCCCACGCCAATCTCATGACATCACAAAGGAGTGTCTCAGAATGCTGAGACCCAGAGGAATGATATTGGTTGTTCTCCATTATCAGATGGTTTCTAAACAATGACTCCATCCCCTGGGGCTGGGCGTTTGTGTGAAGGCATAGTAGTGTTGGAATACAATGGGGATTTAAGGGGAAAACAGTTGCCAGGCATGAAACTCGCAGAATTTGAGATTAAAGTTTAACTTTTTTATACAATAGCTAATAAAAGCTGTGTGTTGGCCCCATTCAGGGCTCAGTCCTTCAGGCTTAAATCCCTTGGCCCTGCTTTCAATCTATTCTTGGCTACTGTCTTTCTTAAGCCTGCATGGCCCTTCTCGCATCGCACAGCTCTTGTGTGCAGGATGAGACAAGCCACTGTGACAATCACTGTCTAACTTGCAAGCAATCCAGACTATATGCTTAAAAAATGACAAAATAATATGAAGAAAACAAAAATAACCTTATCTAAACCTTTTTACCTTCCTTCTTGCCTTATTCCAGTATGTAAGGGCACGATTATTTTCTTTTCTAGTGACCCTTTCTCAAAGTTTGGCAAGCGTTATCTACAAGATATTGGAAGTTGTAAATATAAACAATAGTAACTCCCTGAACTACTGTAAGAAGAATGTGGCTATTTTAGTGAGGCAACACATGGTTACACAAGTACTATCCATGCATGCTTCATCCAATGAGAATTTATTTTCATCTCCGACTCCTTTCATCAAAGAGAACCTAATAAAGTAGATTTTTAGTTAACTGGCACACATGGCAGATAAATGTAGTATTATTTCTTTGATTTTTTGGCTAACAGAGAGTATACAGTATACGAGTATTCTTCCCCATCATTGCTTTATAATGGTTAAGAAAGTAGAATATAAGGCAGAGGAGAATATGTTAAGTTCTCACTTAACATCATAATAGGTTCTGTGACTTTTAAGTGAAATGACATATAATGAAACCAGTTTTATCCTACACTAATTAATATAAACAAAAGTTTCTATTGCATCTCATCAATGTTATAACAAAATAGCATTGAATGAGAATGATACTTAAGGACCTGCTGTACATAGTCCTGTGGTTGAGAAAAAAATTCAATGTATACACAGATATAGTCTTTCTTTCCTTATCTTTTCAACTACATATTGTTAAAAAAAAAGTACACATACCTGCATAGATATAACCTTAGTCTTCCCACTTCTACTTCTACAGAAAGATCTGTTCTTCACCTGAAGATTTTTAATCATGCAAATTTAAGATCAGAGTCCCATAATTGCAGAATGGCTACTGTAATATATAATCCAAAGGAAAAAAAAATTGTTGTTATGTTTGTTTGTGTTTCCAAGTTTTCATTCATCATTAGTCATGATCGCTACTAAGCCCCAAATTTGATCTATTCATTCTTATATATGACAAACATAATAGAACCTGATATTCTGTATGGCATTCATTTGAAAAGTTCTCTTGTTTTTATAATGTTCCCATGACTTTTTTTGAAAGAAATAGTTCTCTCAGCATGTATTGATTATATTCTCTGTTTGCTCAGGTTAATTTATTTAATCTATTTTCACAGTTTTATTAGTAAAATTGCCTTCTCAAAAAAATTCAAAAATATTATATATGAACATATTTATCACTGTCTTTTAATAAAATAAAAGAGTTTCAATTTGCCTTCTAAGTGCACTGAGTTTGTGCATTAAGTCAATCTGTCTTTTAGTTCATCAATAAATGTTAACCAAGTACCAGATTCTGCATATGATTAGGTTTGGGGCCAGAAAAACAAACACTAACAGAACATATAAGAATGCATTGAGGTAGTGAAATTTTCAACTGTTGTAATTGTCAACTGTTAAATTTAAGACCTAATTAAACATTTTAAATTAGTAAACAATTCAAACCTTCTAATAATAAACTTCAAATATACAAACCCCATTTAACAATGTCTGGTTATAATTATAATTTTTCCTCTTATCATATACAAAGACTGTCCAGAAAGTATCCAGCTGTGTACCCATCCATTCTCATTATATTGACAATAGCTAGATTTTTTTCTAGACAACCCTTATATTCACATTTGACTCATGTAAACAAATGAGATATTATTTCTGACAACATATACCAGTCAAAATCAGTTTTTTTATGGAAATCATCCAAAATTATTTCCTACTACTGAGTGTATGTGATATAAACCACATACATAAAACTTTCAAAATGTAAAGATACACACATATGCAAAACAAGACAACAAGCCAAAATGGAGTTGCATATATACTAAAGCTCCATGTCACCAAACTGAGACTTAATCAAAGTTTCTATACATTTAGAAATTGAGCCTTAAACAGTCAATAAGGAATCACCCACCATATAGCATTAATTAGGTAATCTGCCCGATAGACCCCTGCCATCCCCCCCAAAAAAGATAACCTTGTCATAACCAACACATTTTTTGTGTAAAAAACCTTTATTGTTCTTCTCACTTCTGCCTATAAAAGTATTTCATTTTATACAGTTCCATGGAGATCCTTCCTATCTGCTAGATCGGATGCTACCTTATTCATGAATCACTGAATAAAGCCCAAAAGATCTTTACAATTTAATCAGTTAAATTTTCTTAACAGTATACAAATAGGTATATAGAAAAATCTGTGTTCCAAAATACAGGATTGATTTTATCTGGAAATCAGAGAAGGAATGAGAGAAATATGTTTCAATATGTTAGGCAACTCAGAAATAATTCTCTCATTGCTAACTGAGACTAGTGTGGTAAAAATTTCCTCACGTCTGAAAATGGAAATAAAGGATGTACACACTGAACAAGAGAGTTCATATTTCCAGAAATTTGTCTTTTATAAATACATTTTGACCAAAGACAACAGGAAGGTTAGTGGGCTATGTAGGGATTTTACATTTAATTTTCTGCTTTACTTTGATTCAAAGAGATATGGTTGAAAGAGTTGGTTTCTGACTAAAGTGACCGTCTAATCTATCATTCAAAATGGACAATTTTTAGATAAAAGTACTATCAATCATTAGGCTGAACAATACACAAAAACTCTTTGCCTACCAGTACGTAAGGTCATTCATACTGCAGAAATACCTAAAATTCTAATCCTAATTTTATCACTTTTCTAGTTGTAAAAATATGAGGCAATACACAACTTCTATCTCAGTTTTCTCATTTATAAAAGATGACTTGCAATGCCTAGAATTAAACAAGAAAATATGTGCAAGGTGTCTGTCAAATATCAAGCATTCAAAAAATGGTAGCTACTTTAGGGAAATATATATACATATATATGTGTATATATACACACACACATACAGATATATATTTGGATCTTTGATCTAAATTCTGACAGACATCAGCTATTTCAATGTTTCCATTGCCAAAAATCTTCTCTTTATGTGAACTCTGGCATATCTTCACATGATATGAATATTCATCTCTGTCTCTTGCATGTCATTGACATGAGAGGAATATGCCTATTAGCTCCAAGGAAAGATGAGAGACTTGTAAAGAAGAGCCATCCATCCAGGCATGCTCAAGGTAAATCAGCCAACTTTTTGGCTCAGGAGGCTGAGAACTTTTTTTTCCATAAAGGAAAAGACAGTAACTATTTTCTGCTTTGGGGGTCATATGGTCTCTGCACCAATTATTAGCTCTGTTATGATACCACACAAACAGCCAGAGATAACATAAGTCAATAGTCACAGCTATATTCTAATAAGACTTTACTACTGGAGACTAAAATTTGAATATCATAATTTTTCATATGTTACAAAATATGTATGTAGTTACAAAATATGTTACTAATTTCTTTTTAATTTTTGTCAAGCAAAAAATGTAAAAACCATTCTTAGCTCCTTAAACATACAGAAGTAGTTAGCAAGCCTTATGTGGTAATTAGGATGTAATTTGCCAACCCTTGTATTAGCTTGTTTATTTTATGATAACAACCAACTTTTAAGGTGGTGACTGTTCAATCAGCCTTGCTCTTTAAGTGACCATTTTTGAGATTCTCTTTGCTGTCTGTATGTATGTATACATACATATGCATGCATGTATGTGTGTGTGTGTGTAGACATATGCACATATATATATATATAGCATGAATGAGGGTTGTTGAACTGAAGGCCATTGGACTGAAGTGGCTTTAATGCCTTTCAGCCTATATAAGCAAACCAAAACCTAAGGCTATGAATGCCTCAAGGTTAAGAAATCAAAACCTAAGGACGACCAATCACAAACAGCCAAACAGGCTTTTCCACAGAGGTCAAATGCTTAAACTACAGCCAGTCAAATTATTTCCTGGCTTTGCTTCCACATCTTTTTCTTTGTTTTATTTTGTTTTGTTTTATTTTATTTTATTTATTTTTTGTTAAACTTATTAGGGTTGCACTGTTTGGTAAAAAAAACATATAGGTTCCTGGCATCATCTTAAACAAAATAAGTCAGAAAAAATCAAGAGCCATATGTCTTCACTGCTACGTGGAATATAAAACTGAAAGTAAAAAAGAAACAAAAAATCATATTCTACATCTTCTTATAAAAGACTTTCCTTTGGCTTCTGTCAATAGAGAACTCCTAACTAACTACTTCCAGCTTTTCACTACTGGATAAGTATTGATTTTTTGCTCAAATAAAACCTTGAAACTTTTACTATGCCTCAGTTTATCTTTTAACAGAAGTAAACTTGTTTAGTCACATAGACTTTGAGTTGCATGCTCTCACCACAGAGCCTGATGTGTTGTTTGTATATATACATGATCAAAATTTGGTTTCCAGTGTTGCATTTAATTTTAAAGATAAACATATTGCATTCATTATTTTGCAAAAAAATTTTCAGTCATTATTGTTGTCTTTCTATCTGAAAGGGAAACATCTACTTTTCATGACCATATCATTGATCTACAAATTTTATAAGGCCTAAGATTTTCTCCACATGGGGTTAAATATAAAACTTCAGAAAATAAATATAAATGTTAAATATCATATTTAGGCAGATGTTTGGCTGACATTTTCAATCTTTAAAATTGCAATGTGGACCAAAGCAATTAATTCTATTGCTACACTAAGCTTCCATCAGAAACTCTAAAGCAAGTCAATTATGGTCTGTAAAGAAATATCATAAATTGTTCCTTCATATAAACAAATACAAATAAATAACACTTTGCATGATTCAAAAATATATTGTTGAAAAGGAGTAGAGGTTAGTGGGCTTGAAATAATGCAATTGTTAATCTATAAATTGTTTTGTCTTTCGTGTGTGTGTGTGTGTGTGTGTGTGTGTGTGCGCGCGCGCGCGCGCACGCGCGCACCCTAAGGTGTTGCTCCAAGTGCACTGACATAAATTTGCATGGCTAGGATCGTCTTTTGATTTAAGGAAATGAAAAGACAAATGAGGAACCACCACATACTTTCCTTACCTTTTACTACACAATCAATTGCATTCAATCTGTTTCTAGAAATCCTCTAGTTCTATTAATACTTAGCCCTAAATCACTGGCATTCAAAGGTTTATTGCATGTTCACATTCATTGTCATCTGCAGGAAGTCTAATTGAGAGAATTTACAGTTGGTTGAGTACTTCATTTAAATTGTACATGTTTAATAAAAGCTTTTAAAGTTACTAATCTCAGCTCAGAAAACAACAAAAATGCTTGAGGGTTAAAGAATAAAACATAGCAGGTAAATGTTATGGTGTAACATTTCCTTATAATGTTTTCAAGTAACTGCATTTACTGGTTTTGAATTGTTTTTGCACAGCTAAGTACTCTGCTGGAAACATTTAGCCTATTAGTTATACCATGTAACAGAAATGTGATGGTAG
This sequence comes from Craseonycteris thonglongyai, assembly GCA_004027555.1. NCBI lineage: Eukaryota > Metazoa > Chordata > Mammalia > Chiroptera > Craseonycteridae > Craseonycteris > Craseonycteris thonglongyai. The sequence continues at coordinate 41,806 of PVKE010001751.1, forward strand.
AATTACTGCTCAGTCAAAATGCTGTGGTTAGCTGAAAATAGTGTCAATAATTATTGCACCATAGGAGAAAGTCTTAAATGATATCTCAAATGAAATAACCTTGAGCATATTCTCATAAAAATAAATCTAATTAAATAGTAGAGAGACTGACTTTAATCTGTTACTCCACAGCCTTTTAAAAAATGTGGTCTGATTTTCACTTGCATTATTGAACCCTATGCATTGTTTACATGATGGTACTGCACAGAGGGACCCTATCTTACACAAATAATTCTTGTTGCTATTTAACCTTATATTATAAAGAAAATGTAAAACTAGTAGAAAAGGAGATGAAAATGTGAAGGTTCAAAATGTGGCAAGAATAAACTTCAAAGAACCAGATATGTCAGCATGTGAATTCTTCCCTGGGGCTTGAAGTGCTGGAACTATTTAGTCACCTAATGATAAGAAAAATTAGACAGTGCTAATGAATAATGCTACAGGACAAAAATGGAATCTGTGGATGAGCTTTTTTAGTAGAAAGTTGATAAGAACCTGCCTGCCTTCTCATTACTCAGCAGATGTTATTTCCTAGCTATTTTCCTTATCTTAGTGGAATAAATGCTAGTCCTACCTTACAAGAGGCAGCAGTTTAGTAAACTCCATTACTTCTAAGTAAACTCTTTTCTTTCATGAAGGTGTGACTCAACTGTTAACACCTAACTAAGCTGAACTAGAATTTAAGTTAAAAAAAAAAGGTGTGTATATATGTGTGTATATATATATATATACACACACACACATACATAAATACATAAATTTGTTGGAAATGATAAAGTGGAGTGTGAAAGACAGTGTATTATGAAAGAATCATTCGTTCTTTCCTTGGAGCTGATTTTACAGTGTATGAAATAAAAGAAAAGCATTCTCTAAATACAGATGGCCAAAATTAAAATCAGAATTGTTAATGAAAATATTCTCACTGGTTACACATGTTGAACAAAATTTCTCTAAAAACATTTTAATTTTTTTTTATTTTAAGTGAGCATGATTCAGATTTCATTGCTCCATATACATTTTGTAAAGCTGAAAGAAAGTACTTTGACAATGTGGGGGAGAATATTCCAAACAGGGATCAAATGTTTGGATTTCTCTTTCATCCATTTAACAAACAAATAATAAGCATTTTATATAATTTTTTAGATGCTAGAGATAGAGCAGTGAACAAACATGTTTTCTGTATTCATGAAGCATACATTCAAGAGGGAGAAAGAGATAATTACAAATAAGCAGGTAAATATTTTAGCCATGAATTTTATGAAGAAAAATAAAGCTTACAAAGAGAGGTCTGAAGTAGGAATTGGAGGATATTTTACACTTTTGTAGTGGTGGATACGTTGTCACTGACAATGTGATATTTAAATAGAAACTAGGAGAAGTGTTAGAATGAACCATATAGATCACTGGGGAGAAAAATAACCAACACCATAAGTCTAATTTTACATTAAGTCAAATTTAACAATGTAGGCTGAAGTCATTATCTTGAGTCATTAATTCCTTGAGAGTTTTATTCGATACCACACAAAATTTGCATTCTTTATCTTCATTTACCATTCCCTTTACTTCTTTTTTAAGCTGGCTTTCACTGCATTTTCCATGCAATCTGTTTGACTACTACACTAGGACACATCAAATAGTTTGCAAAACTGCATCCTCATCCCTCCCTGTTTTTGTTTGTATCATCACTGCAGGTTTAAGAGAGAGAAAGAATACACCCCCTTCCTCTGAAAACTGAGTTTAACTGTTTTCCATCTTATTGTTTTATCATTAGTTTTTTCAGTATTTGTATATTATTCCTGTCAATCGGTAAAGGTATCCTGCACCCAGTGATGGTAGACTTGCCATTAATCCTGCTTAGAAAATAAGTGTATCTCAGTTCTCTATAGCTGCTGTAACAAATTACTACACACTTAGCAAATTAAACAATGCCTACTTATTATCTCACATTTTCTGTGGGTCAGAGGTTCAGGCAAAGTGCTATCTGTTCAGCTTAGAGTGCTCTGCTTTGAGTCTTACGGGACTGACTGACATCAACAGGTTCACAGGGCTACTGTTTTTTAAGGAGGTTCTGGGGTAAATCTGCTTGCAAGCTCACTCAGTTTCTAAAAATTAGAAACTGAATTGTTGGCTAACTTCAGTTTCTTGAAATTAGAGGAAAGATGATTCTTTCAGTGCTGACTGTCAGCTCTGGGGCATTTTTTGCTCTTACAGGCTGCCCACATTCCCTGTTCTATTTTACATGTGGCCTCCTCCAGCAACATCGCATCTAATCTACATGCTCCAAAGATTTCTGGCCTTCCCTTCTTGTTCATCTCTCTTTTGCCACTGCTCACCCCTATCTTTTGCATTTGCCTGACCACAACTAGAAAAACTTAGCTACTTGTAAGGATACAAGTGTTTAAACTGGGCTTTCTCAGATAATCAAAAATAATCTCCCTATTTTAAAGTCAGTTGGTTAGTAATGTTGATTTTAACTGTAAAACCCTTTCACAGCAGCACCTAGATGAGTGTTTGATTTAATAACCAAGGGACAGGAATCCAGGGGGAACAACTTCAGAATTCAGTCTACCATTAAATGCTAACACCTTAGTGCACATTCTCCTAAGAGTAGCTGTTTAATCGTCATAATTTTATATATCAGGGACTATAATTATCTTCATGTTATAGTTGAAAAAATTGAATGTGGTTTAAAAAACTTAATCAATATTATTTACTCAGAGAAACATAGAACAGGAATTAACACACATACACACACATGATTCCAGAGATATTTTTCAAATACAGGCGAGGTCTCAGAGATACTGTGGGTTCAGTTCTACATCACTACAACAAAGTGATAATCACAATAGAAAGTCATAATCTCTAGGCTGGTGTAGCTCTTGCCTTGCATTGTGAAAAACATAACCTCTGTGAAGCACAATAAAATGAAGTGCAATTAAATGAGGTATGCCTGTAATGATATGAGTTGCAATGTCAGATGAAGTTTGTTACCCCTTGATGAATTGAAATCAAGAAGGTTGTTCTAAATTAATCTTAAGCAATAATTTTTGAGTTCAAATTATGGATAAAGTACCTAAAAACCCCTATAAAGAGTAAATATTAGTATTCCACGTGAAAATGTTACATACACACACATGATTCCAGAGATATTTAGAAACTATTGCTGGGCCTTTGAAAAGTACAATATTCTTTTTGTTTAGATAACAAATTAACTCTCCATTTAAAATAGAAATAACAAAAATCAATTTATATCAAAATATGTTACATAGATTTTAAAGAACTGAATATCAGAAAAGAGTTACATTAAGTATTCTCCAAATACTAGAATTATATTATGATTCTTTAAAAGGCATATATTATTTTTATAATCTAGTGACAATTAGAAAGATAACCACTTTAATGCTACAAGTGACAAGACTTTAACATTAATTCTATATCAGTGAGGTAAAGCTAAACAAGTATCTTTTAAGACAATTCCATATTTATAAAAGTTATGATCAGGTCTGAGTAAATCAAAATACAGAATGAGAAATATTATAAATAATGATCTCCAAAATAAATTAAAAAGAGGAAGAGTTTGGCAATATGCATTTAATTAATGTCAAATTTCAAAATTTGCGAACATATTTGCATATGTAGTCAAACTATATAATTTGAAACCATAAAAAATTTAGGCATTAACGGTATATAAATTTTCTTTTTCTTGATTTGACGAATATACTAAGTACTGGAGAAAGCATTCCCTAATTTGTATTACAGATGTATAGTCTTTAGAATAGTTTAAAATCCAAGATTCTAATTTATTTCAGAGAAAATCAAAACTTAATATGTCATTTAACTTTTAAATTTCAGAGCTAACTATATATATTTTTTCCACCCAAATATTTACACTATACTCTCAAAAAAAAACAAAAAAATAAAATTTTGTTTATTTTTTTTTTATATTTATTTACTTATTTTTAATTGTTTTTTGACAGAGAGAGAGAGAGAGAGAGAGAGATACAGAGACAGAGAGAGAACTGAACTGGGTGAGCTCCCAGTTCAGCACATGGTTCCGCACAGGCCTGGGCCAGGATTCGATCCTTGTTCCCCAGCAATGCAAAGTGAGCACTTAACCCACTGAGCCATCCTGGCTTCCCCTGTTTATTTTTTCTTAAGATATACAAAATCTAGTCAGATTTAATTTATAAAGTTTATTGATCAACATGATATTTGTCATTATTTGTAATATAGAATTTTTATCCCTGCTCTTTTAAACTATAGATCTTATCAAGTTCATGGGGAAAAACTGCAATTTAGGCAAATAATTTTTTTTAAAAAGATAAATTATTTATGAAGTTTAAACAGTAAGAATTCTTCCCTTTGTTGACAGATTAAATTTCTTCATTCTTTTAATTCATAAGAAAGATATTCTTTGTATAATAGTATTTTAGGTACAAAGAATAAGGTAAAATTTTAAAATTTTTCTAGAACATAAACTTGAAGAGTATGGCTTTCAACATCTATTATAACTTTAAGAATTTGGCATTTTCCATATAAAAAAAAAATTCACCACAGGAAAATTACCTGAGACACAGTTAAAACTGAGTGTGAGCCAAAACCTCTCTACTTTGACAATGAATTTTTAAATTATTTCCAGGCCACACTCTAGTTTTCTGACTAGTGAGATTTTTCCCCCACACACACTATTATTACAAAGCCAGAGGAAATATTCACAAACCTGAATTCTGGACTCCCACTTGGCACTCACAGGGTTACCCAGAAAAGCAACACTGCAGTGTTTTCATAGAACAGCATAGAAATGGAGGTTGCGTGTATCAAATCCTTGACAAATGTTCCAGCAGTTAAATAAAACTTTGTTTATATTGCATGCTTCTCAACAGAAATTAAGAACTGTGGAAAAAATTCACGCATGTGGTTGGCAATCTTCTCTCATTCTCTCTTAGTGAATACGACAAGCTCACCTGCTATGGGAGGCTGAAAATAAAGGACAATCTCACCACATTAATAAAACATGAGCCACAACTGAATCTGAGGCCAACTAACCCACCAGAGACCTAGTGTGGTGCTTAATTTTGTCGATGATGGAAGTACTTTAGCCCAAGGTAACTTTTCATGGAGGCCATATTTGCGTGCAAAACTTCACTTAAGGCACTATAGCCACGCAGAGTTAATGTTCATGGGAGTGTAAACTTACATGAAAAGGCAGGAACCGCATAAGATGTTACATCTCTCAAGCCAGTCAACTTTGGTAGTAGCCTAATATTTTATTGAAGCTCTTTCTCCTCACAGGAGATGTGAAAACCCATTTCGTGCCCTCAGAAAGTTGTCTGTTTTGGCTGTGTGAATTGGTTCCTAATCACAGAAAGATAAAAACATCAAAGTAAGCTAATAGTGTTTTGCCATGAAGTACGGTCCCAGGAGAGCTAGAAATAAATGGAGGAGGTTTCTAGGGGAACCATTAAGTGTTTACTGAAGTTAAGGGAACATACTCTAGTAAAAACAAGAAAAAGGACAGAGAACATACAAGAGAAAAGTAAAAAAAATGGGACAAAAATGAGAAAGAAAGTTATTGGCGAAAATGTAAAGAAGCAAAACCCAACAAGTTGAGCAAAACTATCTTTAAATTTTGTATGTCAGAAAATATTTGAAAATGATGCTGAGGTACTGACTCAGATATATGGAAATGGCACATATAAATAATATTCTTTGGGATCACTTTTTAAATTATTAATAAATGCCTGAGCACTGCTCTGTACACCTGAAACTAAGATAATATAGTATTGATGTCAACTATAATTAAAATATATAGAGTCAAGGATGTAAAGTACAGCATAGGGAATATAATCAATGGTATTGTAATAACTATGTTCAGTGTCAGATGGGCAGTAGTCTTGTTGGGGTTATCACATTTTGAGGTGTATAAAAGTCTAATCATTATGTTATTTTGTTCACCTGAAACTAATTTAAAAAAATGATATTCCTAGGAAAATTGTTTTTAAAAAGATGTTATAACATAATGCCAGCAGAGAGAATACATTTTGTGAAAGAATTTGGCCTTCTCTCTATTATATAATCTCAGGCAAAAATAACAAAATTATGTTATTTCCATCCTTATTTCTTGAAACTGAGAAAATTTTATTGCTTTAATTAATAATTGTTCATATTCTTAACAAAATATTTAAAATGAAAATATGAAGAGAAAGCATATAAAACTTTTGGTTATTAGAGACCCCTTGGATTTATTGTTGATCTGATCTTCAGTTATTTGTGGGATTTTAACCAAAGATTTGCAGAGAAAAGTGTATAAAGAAAACAATGCAACTTGCTAAAAGTTAATTCCCTTCTAGTCATGGCATGTTTCTGTTTATCATGAACAAACACCATGGTTTAGAGAGTGATTTATCACCTTTCGTATAACGGCAGAATTATATATCTAAGAGCTCATAGGAATTCTTCATGGGACGTAATGGCACTCACTAACTGGCTCATAAATTTGTTACATAGGGCACTGATGTTTTTGGTGAAGGTATTAGAGCACATATTTAGCATCATATATTATCATATTTGCAAGAGCTCTTCCTTACTTGTATAGCGAGAAATGGTTTTAAGGAACGAACAAAGTATATAAATATATGTTACCTTGACAGCACTAGCCTTATATCATATTCACTGTGAACCTAAGCCAAACATAGACTTTTAGAAATGATCATCATTGAGGTAAAAATTCCTACTACTTTTTCAAATCCTAACAAAACATTTCCTCAGGGAATAGTTGCATATCATTTCCTCCTCTAGCTGAATTCAGCCAGCATACGCATTTTGTGTAGCCCAGACATTATTTTTCAATTTTTAATATCTTGATCCAACTTTTTAAAATGAAGATGTTTTAAGCTTAAAGCCTGAATTTCAGCTTTTCTTGAAAGTCAGAAGGTCTGGCACTAATTGGCTCATGACATCTGTTGGCACCTATCCTCTTGATCATTGCCAAGGCTAGGCCCTGTGGCCAACCTTCTCCAATCCATTATTATCTCCAATCTCCCTGTGGTCATTTTAATACTAAGACAAATATCTTTTGCCATTAATTAGATTAATTTTCTTTATCATATATGTTCTATTTTTAATTACATACTGCTACCATCTTGACTATATCAAAAATTGAAAAATGTGGGGAAGCCAGAATGGCTCAACAGGTTAAGCACTTGCTTGGCAGCCCTGGGTACCGAGGATCAAATTCTAGCCACAGCCCATGCAGACCCACATGCTGAACTGGGCCATGCTTCTCGTGCAGGAGGCCCCCTGTTCAGTTCTCGCCCCCTGGTTCAGCGCCTGGCTCAAGGGGGCATGCCTCCCATGCAGGAGGCCCCCAGCCCAGTTCCGGCCCTGCACAGGCCACACCCACCTGTGTGGAATGAAACCATGTTGAAAACTGATGACGTACAATTGTGGAGACTGCTCTGGGCCCTCCTCCTTCTATCTATCTCTGTCTATCTTTCTCTGTCAAAAACAATAATATAAATCGTTTAAAAAGTTGAAAATGTGTATAAAATAGAAAGTTATACAGTATTCTTTGGGGGCATGAAGAATGTGTTTGTGTTTAATATGCAGTGTATGCCTATCTCTTCCACCTAGACTACTTTACCATATTTTCCGGCGTATAAGACGACCGGGCGTATAAGACGACCCCCTAATTTTACAGTTAAAACATAGGTTTAGGCCTATATTCGCTGTATAAGACTACAGCCTTGGAAGTGGGGAGTCGTCTTATATGCCCGGTCGTCTTATACACCGGAAAATACGATACTCATTTACCTTACCAATCTATCCCCCATAGGCATTTATAGTTCAACCTAAGCACTATACAATACTGCCTATATTCACTATAATATTGTATGAAGTGCTTGTGAGTTTTGATAATTGTGCCTGATTTTAAAGACATATCCTGGATATAATATTTCATGAAGAGAACAAAGCTTCTTTGCTAAATTTTGAAACAATTGGTTTTCCTACTTCTTTTCTATAAAGATTTATTTCTATTGTTTGAAAGATAGTTTGGGGGTGTGGTTGAGGGTGGAGTGGAGTGGAGGGTGAGTGGGGCCTAGAGCAGTCTCCATAGTTGTACATCATTAGTTGTGGCATGGTTTCATTCCACAAAGGTAGATTAGGGGCCCCACAAAGCAGGAACCAAACCAGGGGTCTCCCGCATAGGAGGTGAGCAGAGCTATCCCAGTGGTTATCAGTTGTGCTGCAGTTCAGAATATGGGGTCACGTGGGCCAGGGCCAGGACTCTAACCACAGACCTTGTGATTGTGAGTCAAGTGTTCAACTGCTGAACTATCCTGGCATCCCTTGATCTTCCTATTTTTATACTTATTCTCCTATACTATCTCAGTACTAAAGCCAAAGTAAATCAGGTAATGTGATTTGATCAAGCCCTGCCATGATTTCTCAACTACTCAGTAGAAGAAAAACCTTTACAACAGCCTAATAGCCCTAAGAATCAGCCATCCAATTACCTCCCTGACTCCTATCCTACTACATACCAACTCCAATCATGATGTTTACTTATTTCTTAAAAGGGTAGATACTCCTTGAGCTTCTTTAGGTCTGTGCTTAAATGATATCCTAGTGTAGACAACTCAGACTACATTACTGAAATTGAAACTCAATTCCCCTAAATTCTCAATATCCTTTCCCTACTCTACATTTTCTTGATAGAATTTATCACCTTATCATGCATGTCAATGAGTTACATCCTTCTGAAACTAATAATCACTCTCTTCCCCTTCCACCTTAAGGTGGAATATAAGGGCTGTTTTGAAAAATCAAGCCATTGTCCCTATAACAATAGTCACATGGCTGGATACTCTCCCAACAGCTTTTGTATATCTTACCAACCATACAACTTGATTTGGGCAACATAAGGTAAGCAAAGGCTTTGTACAAGCTTGCGTTGTTTGGTTTGTCCCAGGGACTACCTGGTTCTGCTTTGAGAATTTTGCAGTTTACAGTCTTATTCCAACCCCAAGACTACCTGAAACCTTAAACAGAGACAGATAAGCCTACCCACAGACCCAGGAGCAAGAAAACATTTATTGTTATAAGCCATAGATCTTACAGAAACCAGTTATGTATCATTATTATGACAATAGTGAGTACTGTACCTGAAATAAATTTATAAATTTTATTTCCATTCTCTCTCCCTCTGCTAGAACATAGGTTCTACAAAAGCAGCTAGGTTGGTTAAGTTTGTATTCCAAATGTCTGAAAGAGAGAATGGCACATTGTAAGTAGTTAATTAATGATTGTTGAATGACTAAATACATATTATTAGCTAATTTCTAAAGCCATAAGGTACAATTAGGATGAATCCTCATTCATACACATAGGATGTATTTTGTATTTTGAAAGAGAATATTATTTTTATAATAATCACATGTGAAAATGATTCTAAAATATATATTTGAAGGCTAACACATAACCAAAAAATACAGAACAGCTAAATAATGGTCAGAGGTACATATTTTACTAAATATTATACCATATTATAAAGCTACTATGTTTAAAACACTGGTATTAATTCATGAATGAGCAAAGCTTCCATGAAGAAAAAAAAATACAATAAAGGAGAGTGACATCACCAAGATGGAAAAGTAGGAGACCCCAGCCTCCACCCCATCACAAAAATCAACACTTGAACACACACAACAAACAAACAGCTCTGAGATTGCTTAGAAATCCACTTAAGAAACTGCAACAACACAGAAGAACAAAAAAACCTGAGAAGAATAAGAAATCTGAGAAAACCAAGAAACTTGAGAATAACCATGATAAAAAAGGAAAGGAGAAGAGCTTTATCCCATCTCTCCAACTGGTACTGCTAAGCCCCAAGTGAGAACTATCCAGATAAAAAGGGTTCCCCTCACCCGAAAAGTAAGAGTGGAAAGAGCTACTAGTTTTTCCAGATTTCAGGAAAGAACTCCTTAGGTTTCCCGCTACCCAGACATGAGCAAAGCTAAGATTTATAGAGATAGCTCTAAACAATAAAGAACAGGGTCCTCAGGGGCTACCAGTATCAACCAAACAGTAGATAGACCACAGTATTCATGAACTTCTCTACAAAGAACCCAGCAACTTTGGCCAGTAAAGAAACCAACAGCCAACCCAGCTATCACTGAACCCCAGCAGATTTCACCAGTGTTATTAATAGCTCCATAGGTATTCATGTTCAGAGATGCCCCACCTGAGTCCTTCCCAGGGCCTCCCCTACTCCCATGAACAGAGCCCTAGATCTGCACTGACAGCCATCTCAGGCCTCAGTAGTTGGGTTAATTCAAGACACCAGCCTAGACCCCGATGGCAGGTCACCACAACCATGGACAGACTTAAAGCTTGTCCATCCAGCTCTGTATACTGCTGACCTGACTTCTCTCATTGGCCTCCACTGCTGGACATGTGCCTGTGGCAAAGTCTTGCAGCAACAGAAGTACATGCAGACAGCCAAGGCCCCCACAGCTATTCGTGACCCGCCTTTGGCCTCATCATCATTCATTGGCCTATTCCACTGGACTCAGCTGCAGCTAGCGCCTACAGCAGATTTCTCAGCAACGACCTGGCCAGGTGAATGGGAAGATATAGTCAAAGTTCTGAGATAAATAAAACTGCCAAGAATATTGTACCCAGCACAAATGTCCTTCAGAATTGAAGGCAGTATAAAGACTTTCCATAACAAAAGCTGAAGGAGTTTATTAGCACTAAACCTGCATTACAAGAATGCTGCCAATAATTTTTCAAGCTGAAATGAAAGGATGCTAATTAGTAGCCAAAAACCATATGAAAATATATATTGATAAAGGTAAGTATATAAGCAGAATCATAATACTCTAATACCATGTATAGTAATATGTTGAACAATTAGGTCTAATATGAAAGTTAAAGAATAAAATTATTTTAAAAAGGTATAGCTATAATAATTTTTAATACATACAAAATATTAAAAGATACATTTTTTTTAAGATTTATTTTATTAATTTTTGACAGAGAGAAACAGAGACAGAGAGAGACAGAGAGAAGGGGGAGGGCCCAGAGCAGTCTCCATAGTTGACATTAGTTTTCCATATAGTTTCACTCCACAGGTGGGCACAGGGCTGCTCAGGGCAGGAACTGGGCTGGGAGCCTCCCACATAGGTCCCGGCAAGAACTGAACTGAGGGCACACCCCAGTTCAGCATGTGGGTTCACATTGGCCGGGGCCGGGGCCGGAATTCAAACCTCAGTCCTCAGGGTTTCAAAGCGAGCGATTTACCCGCTGAGCCATCCCAGCTTTCTCAAAAAATAAATTTTTGCATCAAAACAAAATTTGGGATTGGAGGGTATAAGGTTTTTCTATTAGATCAAAGTAATTAGCTTAAAGTAGACTATAAGATACTTCAAGCAAGACTCAGCATAACCAAAAGACAAAAAGAAAGGAATTAAAGTACAGTTGGCTTGCCCATTTCCAAGGATTTTGTATCCATGTTTTGAACCAATGACAAATCAAAAATATTCAAAAAATAAAAAAAGTTATAATGTCGCTAATGTGTACTACGCAGTTAGGCCTACAATGATTGCATTTGTAGTGAATATATACAAACCATTTTTTCTTCTTATACTCTAAACAATATAGTACAACAACTGTTCACATGACATATTTTATTTTGTATTATAAGTAATCTTGAGATCATTTAAAATATGTGGGAAGATGTGCATAAATTATATGCAAGTACTACATTATAAAGAACTCAAGCATCCACAGATTCGGTATTTGCAGGAGGTCCTGGAACCAATTCCCCATGGATTCTAAGGGAAAATTGTATGCCACTAAGAAAAATCAACAATTTACAAGAAGAAAGACAGCAGGAAGAAAAGAAGAAAACACAAGAACTACAGATCAGTCAGAAAACAATAAGGGGGTAATATTAAGTCTTTACCTATCAATAACGATTTTAACATAAATGAATATTATCAAAAAGCACTGAATGCAGAATGCTGGTCAAGATGGTGAAGTAGGTATATGCTGCACTTGCATCCTCTCATGACCACACCAAAATTACAAATAAATTACAGGACAATCATCTCTGAAAACACCTGAAGCCTAGCTAAACAGAAGCCCTATAACAAAGATATACAGAAGAAGTCACCTAGAGACTGATATAAGAGGTGGAGATGAGGAACAGGTTAGTCCTCATACCCAAATGTAGCTGTTAAAAATTGGAAGAAATATCTCAGCTTACGAGGTGCCCCTGACTAGTGAAGCATCCCAGCCCTACACCAGGCTCCCCAGACCAGAGTTTCAAAGCTCGGAAGAGAAGTTCCCACAATTTCTGGCTTTGAAAACAAGCAAAAATTGTGACTGAGTGATACTGACAGTGGCTGCACTCCTAGGCACTTCTCTTAAAGGCTTACACATGGACTTATTTGCTGATCCAATCACATGGTCTGAGCTCCAGCATTGGGGCAGCAGGCTGGAAAGATGCCAGGACATACAGGAAGGAATTGGATTGTCTGGCTTCAGGAAAAGTACTGAAGGGGCATCTTTCTCCCAGGCAGAAGTGCTGGCAAAAAAAACATTGCTTATTTGTTGAACCATGCCCCCTTCCCAGCATGCAGACATGGGAGGCCACCATATCTGAGTCTCCATCAACCTAGCTAACCATTTGCCCTGCCCTGGTGATTCCCTGAGATGCCACACCACCCAAATTGCAGATCCACCCAAGCCACTTCCAGTATCTTTTCCATACAAACAGGCTGTCTTAGCTTATGCTGAAAACTTTTCTAAAATCTCTCAAAGGTTCACAAATCCCAACAAACAGCATCTGTCCTTGGCATGACCCATGCCATTTGCTTAGCAATCCCAAGCCCAGCATTGGTAGCACCTGGCCTCAGTTCGAGGCATGGCTCTCCCAAGCACCACCAAGCCCAGCATAGGTGACAGCAATCTGTGGTTGCTTTGTGGTTCATTTCAGGTGTCCCTGGGCAGGGACCTGAGGAGGGCACAGGCTGCAGCTGAACTTAGGTTGCAATGCAGGTCCCTCCTAGGAGGCTCCAGAACTGGCATTCCTGGTTGCTGACTTCAGGCCTAGCCAAAATACCACCTGGCTGCCTCCTGGGACAGCACACCTGAAGGTTAGATTAGGTAGGCATCAGAGCCCCACTAAAGCAAATCCTGCAGCATAAGGACAACCGCAGGACTTCAGCTCCACTATAGACAAGGCCAGTCTTCACAACCAATCAGCCTGAAGGTCAGCCTATCCAAATGATGTGCAAACAGCAACTAAGGCTCAACAACAACAGGAACACACACAACCCACAGAAGGGACACACCTGAAGCTCCTGGCTCAATTGAGCAGGGAGGCTATACCACCGGATCCCACAAGGTATCTACTACATAAGGCCACTCTACCAAGATCGGGAGACATATCAGCTCTACCTAATAAATAGCAACAAACAAAAAGAGGCATTTAAAGTGGAAAAATGAAGAAATATGTTCCAAATGAAACAATGGATTAAGGCAGCTCCAGAAAAAGAACTAAACAAAATAGAGATAAGCAATCTATAAGACGCAGAGTTCAAAACATTGGTCATAAGGATACTCAATGATCTCAGTGATAATTATTAAAAAAAAAGAAAAAGATAAAAAATATATAAACAGAAAGAGAAATCATAGAAAATAACCAGTCAGAAATAAAGAATAAAATAAGTAAAATGATTACTACATTAGAGGGATTGAATAGTCAAATAAAGCTGAGGATCAAGTCAATGATTTAGAAGATAAGGTAGCAGAAAATACCCAGTCAGAACAGTATAAATAAAAAAGAATCCAAAAAAATAAGAATAGTTTAAAGGGCCCCTGGAACAACATCAAGTGTATCAACATTTGCATCGTAGGGGTATTTGAAGAAGAGAAAGAGGAAAGAATTGAAAATCTATTTGAAGAAATAACTACAAAAAATATTCCCTAACATGGTGAAAGAAACAGAAATACAAGTTGAGGAAGCACAGAGAGTCCCAAACAAGAAGAACCCAAACAGACCCACACCAAGACACGTCATAATAAAAATACTAATGGTTAAAGATAAAGAGAACATCTTGAAAGCAGTCAGAGAAAAGCAGTTAGTAACTTACAAGGGAGCTCTCATAAGACTGTCAGACGATTTCTCAACAGAAACTTTGCAGGTCAGAAGGAATTGTCATGAAATATTCAACATGATGAAAAGCAAGGATCTACCACCAAGATTGCTCTACTCTGCAAAGCTATCATTTAAAATCAAAGGAAAGAGGATGCTGGGATATCTCAGCAGGATGAGCACTTGCCTTGCAACTACAAGCTGTGGGGATCAAATCCTGGGCCCTGGCTCATGCAAACCCATATGATGAACTGTGGCACTACTGTAACTGCCAGGATGGCATGGTTGCAAAGGTTATCCCCTCCTATGTGGGAGCCCCCCCCCATTTGTTTTCCATCCCATGTGGACCCACATTCACCCGTTCAGAATGAAACTATGTCACAACTGATAATGTACAACTATGGAGACTGATCTGGGCTCTTCCTGCTTCTCTCTCTCTCTCTCTCTCTCTCTCTCTCTCTCTCTCTCTCACCTTCTTTGAAATAATAAATCTTTTAAATAAATAAATAAATAAAATAAAATAAAATAAAATAAAATTGAAAAAAAGATAAAGAGCTTACCAAGCAAGAAAAAAACTAAAGGAATCCCAAAACACAAAACCAGTACTACAAGAACTGTGAAGAGGACTTCTTTAAGAAGAAGAGGAAGAAAAGAAATACTTAAAATAAGAATAATAAAATTGCAATAACTACCTATCTATCAGCAATTACTTTCAATGTAAATGGACTAAATGCTACAAACAAAAGACATAGGATAGCTGAATGAATAAGCAAAGAAAACATTATATATGCTGGCAATAAGAGACTCACTTTAGATCAAAAGACATGCAGATTGAAAATAAAGAGATGGAAAAACTTATTTCATAAAAAGTTAAATTGAAAGAAGCTCAGATAGCAATACTTATACCATATGAAATGACTTTAAAACACAGACTATTAGCAAGAGACAATGAAGGACCCAGTAATTCCATTTCTGGATGTTTACACAAAGAAACCCAAAATGCTACATTGAAGGCATTCTCATATGTGCATTAATATGTTCACTGAAGCATTATTTACAATAGCCAAGATATGGAGGCAACCTGAGTGTCCATCAATGGATGAATGGATAAAGAAGAAGTGGTACATATATCCAATAGAGTATTACTCAGCCATGAAAAGGAACAAAACCTAACCTGCTGCAACAACATGAATGGAATTAGAAGGTATTGTACTGAGTAGAGTAAGTAGGGCAGAGAGATATTATGCAAATGCCATAGTATTTCTCTTGTGTGAGGAATTTAAAGAACAAAATTAAGAAACAACAGAAATAGACACATATTTGCAGAGAACATTCTCATGGTTACCTGATGGGGTGATTGGAAAGTACAAATTGGGGAAGCCGGGATGGCTCAGTGGGTTAAGCGCTCACTTTGCAGCGCCAGGGACTGAGGATCGAATCCCAGCCCCGGCCCTTGCGGACCCATATGCTGAACTGGGAGCTCCCCCAGTTCAGTTCTTTCTGTCTCTGTATCTCTCTCTCTCTCTCTCTCTCTCTCTCTCTCTCTCTCTCTCTCTCTGTCAAAAACAATAAAAATAAAATAAATAAATAAATGGAAAGTACAAATTGGTAGTTACAAAACAGTCATGAGGCTCTAAATTATAGTTTAAGGAATATAGTAATTAAGATTATAATAACTGTATGGTATCTGATGAGTACATGATTTATTGAGGATTTCACTTCGTAAGTTATATAAAAGTCTAATCACTGTGTTGTATATCTGAAACTAATATAATATTATATATCAATTATAATAGAAAAATATTTTAAATATTAGAAAAAAGGCACAGAGTGGATTAAGGGACTAAAGAAAAATATAACATCACAATATGCTATCTATAAAAGACTCACTTCAGCTCTAAGGACAGACATGAATTCAAGGTTAAGAAATGAAAAAAGATATTCCATGGATGGAAACAAAAAGAGAACAGTGGTGATTATATCAGACAAAATTGTTTAAGTCAAAAATTATAACAAAAGAAAAATTTCATTAAGTGTTAAGACATTTTTCAATATCTTATAAGAGTATAAGAGAATTAGTTTGTCAAATGGATATAACAGTTTTATGTATACATGCACTTAATATTGGAGCACTAAATATATTAAGCAAATATTAACAGATTAATGAAGAAATAGGCAGCAATACAATAATACTATACACTTCAGTACCACAGAAAATCAACAAGGAAACACAGGAAACACGGGACTTTATTCATACTTCAAATCAAATGGACTTAGTCATATTTTATATCACATGGACCTAACAGACATATAAAACATTTAATTCAATAGTAGTAGAATACACATTTTCTTCAGGTGCACATGAACATTCTCTAGGATAAATCATATGTTAGGTAACAAACCTGTCAGTGAATTTAAGAATCGAAGAAGAAATCAAAATGAAAATGTAAAAAATGCCTTGAACCAGAATAGCCAAAAAAGCAATGATCAGAGGAAAGCTTATAGTGTAAATGCTTACGCTAAAAAAAAATAATAATAATAACTCAAATAAACAATTTTATATCTCAGGTAATTAATAAAATAACAAACTAAGCCAAAAAATAGAAGTAAGGAGATAAAGATCAGAACAAAAATAAATAAAATGGACACTATAAATACAATAAAAAAAGAAAATTAAGACCTAGTTTTTTGAAAAGATCAACAAAATTATCAAGCCTTTAGCTTGACATATTGAGAAAATAGAAAGAGTACTCCAGTAAATAAAATTATAAATGAAAGTGGAGACATTACAACTGATGCCACATAAATACAAAGGATCATAAAAAACCACAGCCAATTATATGCCAACATCTGACAGAACCTAAACAAATAGATAAATTCCTAAAAACATGCAACTTATATATGAATAATTAAGACATCAAACTCTGAATAGAACAAAAATAACCAAGGAGATTGAATGAACAATCAAGCATCTTCCAACAAAGATAACTCCAGGACAAGATAACATCACTGGGGAATTCTACCAATAATTTAAAGAAAAATTAATTAATCACTCTCAAACTATTCCAAATAACAGAAGAGGATGCTCTCTAGTTTATGAGGTTAGCATTACCCTCACACCCAAGCTAGATAAAGTTACCACAAGAAAACTATATGCCAATATCTTTCATGAATATACATTAAAAAATTCTCAATAAAATACTAGCAAACCAAACTCTTCACATTAAAAGGATCATACACATTGATCAAATGGGATTTGTCTCTGGGATGCAAGGATGATTCAACACATACAAATTAATAAATAACAGACCCACAGCTAATATTATGCTCAATAAGAAAGCTTTTCTTCTAAGAACAGGAATAAGACAACAGTGCCCATTCCTGCTACTTTTATTTGACATAGTACCAGAAATACTAGTCAAAGCAACTAGACAAGAGAAAGAAATAAAAGGCATCCAATATGGAAAGGAAAAGTAAAACTGTCTGTGTTTGCTGATAATATAATCTTGTATATTGAAGTCATAAAGACTCCACAAAAAACTGTTAAAATTAATAACCAATTAATAAAGTTACAGAATACAAAAAAGGAATATAGAAACAATCTTGTTTATAATAGCACCAACAATAAAATACTAGGAACAAAATTAACCAAGCAGGTAAAAGATCTATACACTAATTACTATAAGAACGATTTATAAAAAATTGAAGAGAAAAAAAATGGAACACTATCCTGTGTTTATGGATGAGAAGTATTAATATTGTTAAAATGTGCACATCACTTAAAATGATGTACAGATTTGGTGCAATCAATACCAAAATTTCAATGGCATTTTTCACAGAAACAGAAATAAATAATCCTAAAATTTGTATGGCATCACAAAATACTCCAAATAGCCACAACAATAAAGAACAAATCAGGAAGAAGGACACTAAGTAATTTCAAATTATATTTCAAAACAATAGTAATTAACACAATGTGTTACAGGCATATATAAAAACCAACAGAACAACACTGACAACCGAGAAATAAGCCTACACAAGATGGTCGATTAATATTTGACAAGGGAGCCAAGAATATGGAACAAGAAAAAATAATCTCTTCAATAAATGGTGCTGCGGAAACTAATATCACAATCAAAATAATGAAATTGTACCTCTATATAAATACTGGTACAAATTAACTTGTAATTAATTAACTTGAACATAAGAACTAAAATCATAACATTCCTAGAAGAAAATGCTCCTGACAATGATTTTTTAGATATGATAACAAAGGCACAGAATAAAAATAAAAATAAGCAAATGAAACTACATCAAACTAAAAAGCTTCTATATAGCCAAATAAATCATCAATAAGATGCAAAGTCAACCTATGGAATGGAGGAAAATATTGCAGTTCAGGTATCTGCTAGGTGTTAATACCCAAAATACATAAGAAACTTACAGTTATCAATCACAAAAATAAACAATGAAATTACAAAATGGTAAGAGAACTTGAATAAATTATTCTCCAAAGAAGACATACAAATGGCCAAGTATGTGAAAATGTGCTCAATATCACTAATCATTAGAGAAATGAAAATCAAAACCAAAATGAAATATTACCTTACATCTGTTAGAAAGTCTATCACCAAAAACACAAGGAATTACAAGTGTTGGTAAGGGTGTAGAGAAAAGGGAACCCCTGTACGCTATTGGTGGGAATATAAACTGCTGCAGCAACTATGGGAAATAATATAAAGGTGCTTCAAAAAATTTAAAATAGAACTACTATATGATCCAGAAATCTTACTTCTAGGTATATATTCAAAAGTAATGAACTTAAAATATTATCTGTACTCCACGGTTTATTACAGCATGATTCACAATAGTTGAGGCATGAAAGAAGATCTAAGTGTCAATAAATTGATGAATGAATTAGGAAAATGTTTTGTGTGTATACACACACACACATTCACAATGGACTGCAATATTTCCTCATGAGACAGAAGGAATTCCCACCTTTTGTGAACATACAGATGGACCATGAGGGCATTATGTATACTAAGTGTAATTAGTCAGGCAGAGAAAGACAAATACTGTCTGAACTCACTTACATGTGGGATCCAAAAACATCAACCTCATGAAAATGGAGTAAAATGGTTGTTGCTGAGAAGCAGATGAAATTGAAAGATATTGGTCAGAAAATACAAATTTGTAGTTATAAAGTGAATATGTTCTGGGTATTTAAGCTAAACCAAGGTGACTACAGAAACCATACTGTGTTGTATACTTGAAAGTTAGTATGAGAGTAGAGCTTTAATGTTCTTATAATAAAAACCACAAAATGATAATTATGGAGATGAAGGATGTGTAAATTAACCTTACTGTGGTAAACATTTTACAATGGATATATGTATCAAATCATCACATTTTGTATCTCGACATTATACAATATGTCAATTATATCTCAATAAAGCTGGAAAAACAAAAGAAAAAATATAATCAAGTGCACAGACCTCAGAAAACGTATGCTGATTTCTTTATCTTGCTCTCCTTTTGATTGCTACACACTCAATATTGAGAGCAAGAAAGATTAAGAAAAATCAGGGCAACAGTCTGATATGTGCTGAAAGGAAAGTCAATCTAAAATAACCAAAATCAGAACTAGCACCAATGCTTCCTCTTCCAGGTTCCTTTTAATTGGATTCATGGACACTGTTTATTACCACCGCAAGCACACCATTGAATGAAGACACAGGCTGATACCCTACTTTCAATTTTTTCATGGTCTGTGCATCTTTTTTTTTTGTTTATCATACAAAATCCTTCAACTCCATATTTTCCCAAAATTGAGATTATGAAATCTTCATCCAGTTAAGTGTGTTCTTTGTGTATAAATTATACTGTTTACTTAAAAATCAATATCAAACAGTGAAAACCCCATCATAAACTCAGTGACATGCTCTGTTTACAGTTGGTTCTCTGAGAATTCTCCGGTTTTACCTTTGTCCTTCATCTACGAGATTATAAAATGCCTTTATAGGTATCTCTCTCTATAATGTCTATGTCTCACATGAATAATTCACTGTATTGGTATTCTGCTGTTGCTGTAACAAGTTACCACAAGTGTAGCAGCTCAAACAGTGCAAATTTATTATCTTATATTTCTGTAGGTCAGAAGTCCCATAATTCCACATAGATCCCAGTGAGTTGACAGGCTATGTTTTTTCCTGATTGCTCTAGGACAAGGGTGTCCGATTTTTGGTATCATTGGGCCACATTGCAAGAAGAACTGTCTTTGGACACACATAAAATATACGAACAGTAATGACTGCTACAGAGACTTTTTAAAAATGGCAAAAAATTCTCATAATATTTTAAGAAAGTTTATGAATTTGTGTTGGGCTACATGCAGCCAGCGGGTCACAGGTTGGACAAACTTGCTCTAGGTCTAGGGGAAGACCTATTTCCTTGTCTTTTCTAGTGTCTCTAGAGGTTGTCCACATTCCTTAGATCTCCTTCCTACCTTCAGAGTCAGCACCATTGCATTCTTCAGACCCTTCTTCCAACTGTCACATCTGTCTCTCACCTCAGCCAGAAAAGTTTCTTTTAAATTTTAAGGATTCATGTGATTAGATTTGGCCCAGCTAGATAATCCAGAAGAATTTCCTTTCTCAAAATCTGTATCTCTGTGCACATTTCCAAAGATCCTTTAACCCTTTTGCCATGTAAAGTAATGGTATGTATATTTCTAGGGATTGTGTTTTGACATTTTTAGTTTATTATTCTGCCTACAATACTCACCATGACATCTCTCAAATATGGAAATTTACTACATGAGGTCTCAAGTAGTATAAAACATAGATACAGAATTTCACATATACATTACAAAAAAAAACTTTAATCATACTCAATTTATATGTTTATTAATAACCTCATAACTTTCTATGAACCAGTATAACAGATTTCCCTCTGATCAATATACACTCAATATAACTTAATATTTGATTTCAATTTGATTTGTATAAGAAAAGTTAAAATTGTTCAACTGGTTTTATATAAATGGATTATGGAAAGACAAATACATCTGTAGCCTCCTTTTACAAATCATTAGAATAAATGAAGATGTAAATTATAATAAAATGATCACAGGAAAGCCTGGCTGCATCTGTCTCACTGCTTTGGAAGCTCAGGGATTCCCTTCTTTCCATTTTCAGGGATAATCAGTCCCTGAGGGACTATCATATGCTAGAACTAAACGGTAGTGACTGAAGGGAAAAAACAGATTGCAATTTTATTAATTAAACTGAGAAATAAAGTTGTCACAAGACCTGAAATTCACAACTTATGTCAGATCAAGCAGCAGATCTTCATACTGTAGTTTTGGAACATAGAAGTCATATTATTGTATTATCAGTTGTCATTTTATTGTAGCAACTTAAGAAATAATTTCATATTGGTATACTCATGGACTATGTGAGCAGACTTTTACTGTAGGATACCCACCTAAGTTTCTCCACACCAACATAGTGAGCTATAAATTAGAAAAAGAGACTTACAAATAATTTAAATCATGGCCCCCAAATGTCACATATCTCTACAGTTCGAATTCCACAGAACAGTATTCAAATGTTCACACTTATACATATGGAGGGATGAGAAATTAATCCTCAGCTGGACACAGCATGTTAGAGCCCACATGGACAAGAAAATACATGAAAAGGAAGATACACAAATTAATCAAATATAGTCTGAAAAACACGCTTGAAATGTATAGTTTTCTTAAAAATAATCTGTTTTAGTCACTCATACTGAGGAATTTAAAACCTTTTGTCATAACACATCCCACATAAAAATTTCTTGAGGTTTGCAGTGACACATTTTAATGCACAACATTTGAAAATAAAATAGATGCTTGAGATGTAATTTCAAGTTTTCATCTTCTAATTTTTCAAAAAATATAGTCTCTCCCCCCTCCTCAGAAAATGCAAATGATTTTCCCACTCATCTACTTCTATTACTGAGATTATAGCTTAGTTGAACTAATACTACTTTCTATTGTTAAAGAGAAAACCACAGGTTCAAAATGATTTTACTTCTGTTAAAAGCATGATACCAACCTTAGAGTTAAAGCCTGATCCATTAATACATGATCCTTAACATCTGTTGCAACTTCAGCCTCTCCCAGAAACAAAATCATCAACCAGTCTGAAATTTTCTGGTCAAGCACCAGTTAATTTGTCACATGGGCACTCTTCATCCCACAAAGAAAGACAAGACAACATCTCCCTACCTCCAAACACTCCAATCCACCCACCACCACCACCACCCTTGGCCCACTCCTCTCTTTTTTCCCCCCAAAGAAAGGGGTCTTTTCTTTTGATAATAGCTGCCTTGTCTCACCCTTTCTATAAAAATTTTCTATTTTGTACTTTTGTTAATAGTTGCTTTATCTCACCCTTTCTATAAAAATCTATTTTGTACAACTCCGTGGAGCACACTCCTAGTTGCTGATGGGAGGCTTCCTGATTCATGAGTTATTGAATAAAGCCAGAGAAATCTTCAAGTTTACTCATTTGAGGTTTTTTGGGGTTTTTTTAACACTAAGAAGAAAACTAAGAAATGTTTTCCATTTTTCAATACTGACAGATGTTAGCATGTTTCTTACGTTTTCATGGTATGTAGCTTCTCAGAGTTAAAAATCTCAAGGGTATCTTTTCTCCTGAGGTATTTTTGTCCATTTCTTTGAAGGGCTTTCTATGGTCTTCCTCCCTTTGGGTAATACAGGTAGTTGAATTAGTGTTACTTTCCTGGAATTTCAGCTTATTTTTGTAACAGATATTTTATTCTAGCCTTAAAATCTCAGAAATACAATTTCCATGCATTATAAGGTGCTCTTCCTTTTTTTAGCCTCTCAAACTTTGTAGGAATTAGTGTTTAAAGTATATATCCAAATGTAATGAGTTGATAAAATGTATGTGATGCTACTATTGACAGAGTTTTCAATACAGGTCTAAGCAGGTCTCTAATTTTTTTAAAGTATCGTGCTCATGCAAGATAAAAAATGTCTGGGTGTTTTTCTTAATAAATGTGTTTTCTTAATTAGATTGTGCACTCTTTTGGAATAAGATATAGAAATGTGAGAGGCACTGGGGAAATTTAATGTTTATACCTAAGAGAAACTAGAATAGTATAGGACACAGAAATGTTTTTATAAAATTGTCTTTAATCTCACTTTGGGGAATATGAGTACACACATGGGAAATGCAATAGAGAAGGGGAAATGTTTCAGATGCTGGTGTGCTTTTCTATTCAGCATGATTGCTTGGGGAAATAAGTTATTTTGAAGCACATAAAGGCATCATTATATCTAATCCTGGACAAGATCTAAAAATAAATGACCATTATTTTGGTTTATATCCTCATCCTAAACAATAAAATTAGAATCAAAAACTTCTATAGTGTTCAAGGAAATAAGCAATTTTTTTTTTAGTTTTGTTATTGTCCTCTTTTCTCCATGGCCACGTGTCTTTCTTCTGAAATCTCAGTTTATTCTCATCATCTAAATAAGAAAGAATCTTAGCTTTGTTTCTACTGCCTTCAGCTTTCCACATATTCTGTTTCTTTAGCATTACCTAAGGTTTGTTTTAGAAATTAAATAGAAAGGTGGAGGAAACATGACTCAAGTAATAAAAGTCATATTGTCAGAGGAAATGAGATGATTTTTGTACTTCCTGAAATCTAAAAGTAGTTTATAGCTTTTTCTATTGTAGCATCCTGAATTTGATCACTTAATTACAAAGGAATGTTCTTATAAAAGGTACATTAACCAACAGAGGAAAACCAAGAGTTTGAGTAGTATTTATTGAAAACTTTAGAAGGATAATTAAAAAGAATGAGCCACCATAAATCATTCTAACCCTGAAGTTGCTCAGACCCTTCTCTTGACATATTAACAGAGTGGCAGGAAAAATAGCCTATTTCCAAAGAGATTTTTTTTCTCTTCCCTTCAGGTTTTCTATTTACATTCTCACATTTAACTTGTCAAGTCAAATGGATTAGCATTAAATTTTAAATGAGGCTTTTTATTTTCCTCCTAAAGAAGGATGAGCATGGTTTAAAACATGTTCCCTGCTTTAGCACATTATAAAATAAAATTGGCCTAAAACTAAATTGATGTGTATTCTCTAAATACATTTTTAGATGAAAATATGCTGCCTTCTTCTTCTAATAAAGTTCTTAATTTTAATACATTTCTTATAATTTATGTTCCTCAATTTAGTCTGTACAATAAAGATTAAAGCTCTATATTCTCAGAAAATTTCTATTAATATAATTAATAATTGAACAATATCCTTCATAGGCATAGAGATGTAATGATGAACCAAGAAACAAAACATTAATATATTATCTGACCCACACTCCTCACTAACATAACCATTTATACTTGGTATTATTATTGACCCTTTCCATAAAAATATTTAGTTTATTTATAATAAACGCAGAAAACTTAGACTGATATTCCAAAGAACTAAACCTTTATTTTCTATAGTTGAACTGTAAGAGAAATGTTTGTATCTGCAATTTTCCTTAAGTAGTTAGGAATGTTAAAATAACTAGTCCGTTTTTAGAATATTTTATGCTTTATTTTTAATTTTATATTAGGGTTGTCTGCACAAAGACTGACAAATAATAGCAATGACTGTCACTCCTCATCTACTGGATTAAATTGGGAAAGGAGACCATGTTTTTAACTTTGGGCAAGTACACCAAAATAAATACTAACATTCTAGTGCCAAATGGTACCTTACTAAAACCAGTATCTTCATTTATAAGATAATAACACAATGACCCAGAGAATTTAATGATTTTTCCAAAATCATAAAACTTTATTACATCTCAAGTTTATTACTTCTTACCAAGGATGAAAACATTTAGATGCTCTGCTTTAATATTCCTCAGGAAGCTGGAAATAGCATGTGTATCCCTTATGTTTTCTCATGCCTTCTATAAGTTAGGCGAACTACACACTGGTAAGCAAATATTTTCCCCAGGTCCTCTAGTTTATAAACAACATTGTAACCTGTGAGGTGATGTCAGAGATGCCAAAACCACTTTCTAAGATCTGAGGAATAAGAATGCCATTGAGAATAGAAAAGACAAAAAAAAAAAAAAAAAAAAAAAAAAAAAAAAAAAAAAAAGTTTGAATGGCAAAGCCATAATTTTCAAAATTTTTATACCATCTCTTTCCTACTTCAAAGAATACCTCAACAAAGATAAAAACCCATGCCTATCAAAGTCAGATTATTTTGTATAAAAATATTCTATGTGGTAAACATTCATTCTTTTCCCCTCAAATAATATGTAATAAACTATGATAGTATGGTCAGAACCTCAAAATTTGGTATAAGAAGATCTCTTTAATCATACAAAAATTTATAGTTTGGTATCTATAATGTAATACACACTAAGTGCTTACTAAGTGGTAGATATTTTTCTAAGTACTCTTTTTGTTGACTTCATTTCACCTTTCTAACAACCTCATTAAACAGGACCAGTATTGTTTCTATTTTATAAATGAGAGGAAACAGATATAATTAGTTGACGCTTACATAGCACATATTAGCACCTGTCTTAGACACAGATTAAACTCTGAATATTTGTTGAACAAATAAATTAACAATATAATCTGATAACAATTACCGGTACACAGATTTAGTCACTGTTTACAAGGCTCAATAATATTAATAAGCATGCCATAAATGCTGATTGATTAGTGCTGCTTAGAGAATAATACACATTTTCTTTCATGATAAAATGCTAAAAATCAAAATTAAAAAAAGAAAAAAAGAAGGAAAGAAAGGCTGCTTCCAGAGTATCCAGCCTAGCTAATTCTATTTAAGACATCTCAAATTTTGAAGGCATATGTTAATAGAAATATAAACATATCTATGTCTATCAATATAGATATTTCCATTTAGAAGTTACATCTGTACAGAGAGAGAGAAAGAAGAAGAGAAGAAGAGAAGAACAAAAAGAGAAGAGAGAAGAGAGGGGAGGAGAGGAAAGGAAGGGAGAGGACAGAAAGGGAGGGGAGGGGAAGGAAGAATAGGGAAGGGAAGGATAGGGAAGAGAGGGAAGGGAAGAGAAGGGAAGGGGAGGGGAGGGGATAGGAGGGGAGGGAAGGGGAGGGGAGAGGAGGGGAGGGAAGGGGAGGGGAGAGGTGAAATCCCAATTAGTTAATCTGTATCACTGCTTTGGGATTAAGTAATCTGGAATTCTCTGCTCATTTTCCCTCTGTCTGAACAAACTTGTAGTATTGAATAAGAGACTGATATGGCTAGAGTGAGACAAAGCCAGGTGGTTCCCTGATGCTTATCATGTGTACATGTTGCCTAGCACCTGCTGAATATTAGTTAATTCTATTCTTTCCTATAATAGCCCTTTAACCACAAAATTAAAAGTGTACTCATAGGTAGACAAGTGAAACTAAACACATTATTCCAAATTGTTATTACTTTTTTTTTAAATATATATATTTTTTAATATTTATTTATTTATTTTTATTGTTTTTTGACAGAGAGAGAGAGAGAGATACAGAGACAGAGAGAGAACTGAACTGGGGGAGCTCCCAGTTCAGCATATGGTTCTGCATGGGCCGGGGCCGGGATTTGATCCCTGGTCCCCGGCACTGCAAAGTGAGCGCTTAACCCACTGAGCCATCCCAGATTCCCCTCCAAATTGTTATTATTGCTCTCAGGTTGGCTTGAAGGCATTTCACCATTTTGGGACCCATAACTGGTACATTAGTCTAGTAACACATGGTAAAGCAGGATCATAATTTTCTAATATCTGGTATGGTTACAGTTTCCTTATAAAATATACATGCCTTTGAGTGGAGAAATTCTGTACAGTAAATATCAATGACATTTTGTGTGATTTATTCTTTCTCATTGCGATTCTTTTGAAGTGCTCTTTTATAGATTCACTAATATGTTATGGGTTCGGTCGACAGAAGTGAAACTTGACTGCACTTCAGAAAAAGTCAAAAAAATATTATGGAAAACATAATCAACATATTAAGTATGTGTTTGTGTATGTGATTTACTGAAAAGCCACAGAAATGTAGGATATACAACAGATTTAGTGGAAGGTATAATGATGTGTTTGGAAGCTCAATGCAAAAAGAAATTAACATGCTTAAGATTCAAGTTATACAACTGTTAATTATGAACTACAACATTAATAAAATTTTAAGTTGAAGTATACAATTTGCAATTCATGATTGTTATCTGTTTTTAATTTTCCTTAAGTATTTAATGGGTTTCTTTTACAATTATTCTGATTCTAGTGATAGAAACATAAAACATAGCTGTCCTCAAGGAAACCTCAGTGTAGTGGAAAAGTGGTAGTGTAGAAACAGATGAGAAAGAATATACAGATTAATATTCAACCCAGGCAATGTAGCAATGCATTACTAGGGAATTACTGGAAAGTTTCTAGAACTCTGAGACTGCAGTATCTGATGATTATAACTCAGATTATTCAGCCTATTAAAAAAAAAAAAAGTCAGCAAGAAACTAATGATACTCGAACAAAGCTATAGGCTATGTCAACCCTTTAACCACATGATTGAAAATCTAGGAAATCCTAGTCTTCCAGTGAGGTAGAGTTTTGTGTCTTTGTTTCCACTATGTGCTACTTCTGCTGATTTTAAGTGGAATTTTGAAAGAAATAAGCACAGTGCTTCTGTGAGTTAATACTACATTCATTAATAAATATTTGCATCCTACTCCAGTGTTATCTCATGCTAATTTTCCTAAACAATGAATAGAAAATTATTCAAGTTAATAACCAATCATGCAGCATGATCCTAATTGGTTTGTGAACTTACCTACAACTGAGTTATCACCCTTGGGATGGAAGCACCTGCTGAACCCTGTGATGAGGAAGTATCTGTGTTTTGGCCCATCTCCAATATTTAATTAACCTGTCATCTTTTATTATTCTTATATAAAGCATCCAAATCTTGTACAAGTTAAGCATGCTAAAAATATTTTGAAGCTAAACCTATGATTAAAGTTAGTCAAATATGTGTACCATATAATTTTTTGCAATTTATAATGTGTTTCAGCCTATGATGGTATTTTGTCATTTTTATGATTAAAGTTTGGTAAAGTCCAACTCATAGCAATTTTAAATAGGTTACAGAGAGCAGCACTCAGAGGATGTGGTCCTACTTCTCCTATGCATTACATTTGTAATTATTCTTCACAGTTGGGCCCAAAACTCAGAAATTTAAGTACTTTGAGCAGTGTTATGTTCACTGGAGCCAGAACTAAAATGCAAATATATTTAATATGATGACAAAGCACGCTGTAATTATATAACTTGAGGTCCTGTACAGAATTCTATTTTTCTAGAATCTTTATCAAGATTTCACGTGTGTGTAATTGCCAGTTATACTAAGTACTCTATTCAGCAGTTGTTGATGAGCACAGAACCCTAATGTAAGCCTGGATTTAGGGTTTCCCAAAGTGATACAGTGTTTAACTCAGATATGACACTTTTAATTAAAGTTAAATCCACAAAGCATATCTATAGAGGATGTTTATTAACATCTCTTAGTTTGTTTACCTGTTTATGAATATTTTCTATAAAGCTTACTATTTAGAACAAACTAATATAGAATACTGTCTTAGCCACTATTATTTTCTGGGTCAATAAATTTTTTATTCATTGAAATTTCTATCAATTATTTTATGGTATTAGTCTCTTGGAAATAATTTCCATTTGCTATCCCAGACCTGGTGATGACAGGAAGAGTAAATCGGCTTCAGATTTTTCTAAACATGTCATAGGAGATGTACATAAAGCACGAATGTGTGAGTGTTTCCAATGCAGAATACACTTGTATTAAATAGAGTACTTGTAGATGATATTTGTCACAAGTGAAAAGTTCAGTGTTTTTCAAAAGGTAAAAGATAACCTATTATGATCTGAATTTTTAGACTTTTATTGTCCACTTCTTTCTATAAAGCTAGAGTAATAACTGCTACGTTATTAAACATACACTAAAAATGCAATATCACCTAAGTTGATGTTACATATTTAAAAATATAAAAGAGCATGAATAAATCGGTTACTTGTATAAATTGTATAAGAACATTAAATTCCTGAAATCCCATAAACGGTAGTGCAAACATATAAATATAACATGCACTTGTACTTCTGACTAAGAAGGAGTCTGGCTTTTACACTTATGAAATGTGACTCTGTAGGACTGGTACTTTCAGAAGTTACACACTTCAGTATTCAAACAGTAAATTGTTAGATTACTACTCTGAAATGATTGGAAAATTATGAAACTGTTCCAACTCCCATTTGTCAGTATAATAGACAGTCTGCAACTTTAATACTTTGGACTTCTGGAAAAATTTTGAACTGTAAATGTAAAACCACTTGTCTGGAATGGTATACCTTTGTTTATAATACCTTTTGTTTAGGGCAGGGATATGAATGAGATACCACTACAAATTAGTACAATGCATTGCTTATCAGTATTTCTAGATATAAAGTGTTTTACATGCCAAAATAGGTGATCCAGTAAATAAATGAACAATAAAAATTATGTGGCATTAAATAATATTTACATCAGTATACATAATTCAGTTTATTAAATTTTTATGTTTTATATGTGATAATGAATAATGTGGATCTTCAATAAAGTAAATTTATTAGTTATCAGTTCTACTGACCTTTCAGAAATATATAATTGCTCAGTAGACTTTCAAAGTTCCAAAACCTGTGACCAAGTAAAATGTACATAATGGGTGAATAACAAAATATATTTGAGTGAATAAATATAAGAATTAATGATGACTGAATATTCAGAGTATATACTCACTTTAGTAAAGCTTATACCAGGTTTATTTCATTACAAATGATGGAATCTGCTATTCTTACTTTGAAGTAGAACTCTCAGTTGGTTATAGGAACGCAGGAAAAGCAAAGTAATATGGTACAAATCAAAGCAATGTTAAAGAATGTGTGCCCATATCAGATTTTGAAATAATAGATCTTACAATAAACACAAGTGTTGGTATATTTTAGTTAATGAGAGTACAATCAAAACAATTTTGATTGAAAATAATAATGAAATTTTAATTCTTACATTGGGTTTATAAACCTCCCTTGAATAATCCACAGATAATGTATCCTACCATAACACAGTAGCTTTCCCAAATTTTGGTTCCTCGAAAATATTTCGCTGATAGAAATCAATGATTCCTGTTATTTAAGTATATTATTTACAATTAATATAGTTAGTATTGAGCTATAAATAATATAAAAATATAAATATACTTAAAATAATGCATTTTAAACATAATACTTCATTGATCAAATAATATTTGAGGACCAAATACATATAATTAGGAAAAAAATCACTTACTTTGCACATGATCCAATCTAACATTCTTTGGTTATTGGTTATCACCTGAAATTTGGAAATCCTTTCAAAGTGTCAGGATAAAATTCATATCCACACTTGTAACTATAAATGGTTGAAACTA
Source organism: Craseonycteris thonglongyai (assembly GCA_004027555.1). Lineage (NCBI taxonomy): Eukaryota > Metazoa > Chordata > Mammalia > Chiroptera > Craseonycteridae > Craseonycteris > Craseonycteris thonglongyai. The sequence continues at coordinate 72,565 of PVKE010001751.1, forward strand.
ATTTATTTAACAGTTATATTTTTGTCTTAAAATATTTTAATGGTTAAAAAAATGATACTATCTTTATAATACAGAAAGCTTTTTTTGTGCCAATTAGTTAAGTGATAGACCAACAAACTTTCTTAACTTAGTCCACAGTCAGTTGAGTGCTTTGGTCCGTTACTCACACACCTGGCTTTGAGACCAACATATTTACACCTGCATTGCCAGTAATACTGGCATCTCAATTTAATTTCTTTCAGGGAATTCCTTTGGAAGGTGAAAGGCAGCTGCCTTGCCTCAGGTCGTAAGCCCCTCTTGGGATAGCACTCATCCAATGACCCATCAGAAGTGATAGTAAAAAAAAAAAAAAATCCCAGGCTCATGCCTCAGTTTGAGGCATTTCTGATGGGTCATTTCAGCCTGAGTTCCCTTGGGATATGCTGAGACCATTATTGAACCTACACTGTAGCTCTTTCTTACTGCAGTCTTGCTTCCTTCTCTGACTCCTCACAGATAGTGTTCCTAAGAATAACCCCTATAAACTTTCTTCATACAGATCTCTGCCTCAGAGTCTGTGCACAGATACCTCAATCTTAGATGCCTTCTGTGTTGGAAGAGAGCTATTGAAGCAGACATGGGAGTGTGGAGGCAGATACCCGATCCTCAGACAGCTGTCCTTACTGGAGAAATGACAGTATGAAGACATACTTAATTTTTTTTTTTCTTTAGGCAGAGCAATTAAGTTACAGCCAGCCATAGAGACAGTAGGTAGAGTTAATTCACTTAAATCTGTAACAGCAAGGTAAATCAGTGTTCTGGAGGAAAGAAACTGTGAGCCAAGTGAAGAGAATGAGGAAGTGTTAAAAGCTTAGTGCAAAAGTTCTCAGTGTTCATGTGGCTGAGCATATTGAAGGCAAAGTGCTCTTTGCTTAACATCAAGGAATAGTGGTATAGTGGATTTCATCATTGAATATAGAAATCATTTCTACCAGTGCCTATATTACACAAAATCGAGTGAAAATCACACTTAGTTTAACAAAAATTCTCCAGTTATGATCATACTTACAGTTTCTCTCTTACAATTTGTTCTTCTAACATTTATTATTACATAGTTACAAGTTCTTATAGCAGATGACAAAGGGTTAAGGAAAAATAACAGGGAAAGCCCGGATGGCTCAGCGGATTGAGTGCTCCCTTTGCAGCCCCACAGACTAAGGATCCAATGCCAGCCCCGGACTGTGGAGACCCATATGCTGAACTGGGGTGGGCCTCCCAGGAAGGAGGCCCCCAGCCTGATTCTGGCCCTGCTCAGTCCTCACCCACCTGTATTACAAAACCACACAACTATGGAGACTGCTCTGGGCCCTCCCCTTTCTCTCTGTCTCTCTCTGTCTCTGTCAAAAATAATAAAAAGATCTTAAAAAAAAAAAAAAGTCTCCATCCACAGAAAAAAAAAATGTAACAAATGTTAAACTTTGGGAAATGTTATATCTTATGTTATTGTCTTGTCAGTGAATATAGAAAAATGCTTCCTGTGTAAATTTAATAGAAAATCTACATGCAGTGGAAGCATAGTTTGAGAGCCTCTGGCTTAGTATACGTATGCAAACTTCCAATTGAGGAAAAGCAGTGAGAAGAGTTAGAATACTTTAGATATACAGTTTACAGTTTATGAGGAAGAAGTCTTCAATTTCATGGAGTCCTCCTTAATTATTGACAGGGTAGATGACATATCTATACTGGTATATAAATACATAAGTACATACACAAATACACAGACAAACTTCCAAATTCCTTAACTGATTTTTTTCAACTATGGTTGATTAATTTTTTCATGAACATCTAAATTTATGTATATTCGTAAAATTTAAGTATACTATCTTTATAAATTACATAAATAAAGGGATATTTGCCAAATAAATTATGTCCAGCAAGAAATATCCTCAGGATAAGCCAGGATGGCTCAGTGGGTTAAGCACTCACTTAGCAGCGCTGGGAACCAAGGATCAAATCCTGGCCCAGGCCCCGGCCCGTGCGGACCCATATTCTGAACTGGGGAGTGTCCCCAGTTCAGTTCTCTCCCTGTCTCTGTAGCTCTCTCTCTCTCTCTCTCTCTCTCTCTCTCTCTCTCTCTCTCTCTCTCTCCTCTCTCTCTGTCAAAAACAATAAAAATAAATTTAAAAAAAAATGAAATATCCCCATAGAAAATGCTGATGAGAAATCAAAGGAGGAAAAATTATTCTCATATCTGACAGAAAGCTCTAAAAACTAATGTTGCCACCAAATACTTGTTTTGTCTTTCATCATTTTAAGACAAATATATTTAGGGTGAGGATAATGCTCCTTTGAATTATGATTAGGGGAAGCCAGGATGGTTCGGTGCGTTAAGCACTTGCTTTTGCAGCCCTGGGGACCAAGGACTTAATTCCGGCTCTGGCCCACGTGGACCCATGTGCTGAAATGGAGTGTGCTTCCCATGCAAACCCCCACCCCCGCCATTTCAGTTCACACCAGGGTGAGCTTCCCATGTGGGAGGCCCCTGGTCTGGTTCCTGCCAAGCACAGCCCCTGGCCTGGTTCCTGCCCAGCACAGCCCCTGCCCACCTGTGTGGAATGACGAAACCATGTCAAAAACTGATGATGTACAACTATGGAGACTGCTTTGGGCTCTCCCTTTTCTTTTTCTCTCTCTCTCTCATCTCTGTCTCTCTCTCTCTCTCTCTCTCTCTTGTCTCTGTCTCTCTCCGTCTCTGTCAAAAACAATAAAATAAATCTTAAATAAAAAGAATTATGATTACATGTCAGATAAACAGACTGGCAATTTTAAAATTTTCTTAGTATTAACAGGACCTTTTATTTGGTTTAATCCTGACTCTTTGAAAATATCTTTTCTGTATGCAATATTGTCATTCCTTAGATATTTTTTCATAAAAAGCTGTAAGTTCTTAGAAACAATTCTTGGCTGGTTTCCTTCTAATGAATTACTTTTGCTGTTGAAACTATCAATATATTCTATGGCTATGCTACTTAATTGATACTTTCTAGTGAGAATATAATAGTATCTGTTACTATTTTGTTTTACCCAATCCATCTTACTTAGAGTTATTCTTTTCTGTTTTTTAACCCATATATATTTTTTTTACTTTCAATGAGAGTGAAGACTGAGTAACTAAACCACAAAAGCAACATTAAAATTAAATTATAAAATCTTTTGTCAATTTGACCCAAATAATTTGACCCAAATTACAACATAGTCTTGTTTCAGTATAAATATATTACAAGCTACTTTTAAAAAGGAAAAACTCTTATTGTTCTTTAAAATAAAGCAAATAAAAATACTGATGAAGAATTTAAAGAAAAAAAATGCTTATGGGTTTCAAACTAGTAAAAAAAATAACATTTTAAATACAATGTTTTCAGAGATATTCTGTTTATTCTGCTGAATGTGGACTTACAATTTAGGGAAAAGAAAACCATAAAGTACATAATATCAAAGCACAAAATGATTTTCTCTGACCACATACTAAATTACTACAATAAACTATTGACTTTCTATCCCTTTTCCACCTATACTCATTTGAGAACACTATATTATGACCATTTACTAGAACAAGAAATGCTATATCACCAAAATAACAGAGAATGACACTTTCAGGCCTGATTTTACAATGCATCAACATATTCTACAGGCAGATTCACACACTGAAGAAAAGAAATTACTTTTAAAACTCTATCATAAAGAATTGTGACTACATACTTTCTATTAAATTGTGTGATGTACGTCCATCATAACTTAGAGATTTGGGAAGAATCTGGATTTCCTGAGGAAGTTGGAATTGTTCTTTGAAAGTCCTGTAGAAACATTGTTCAAATTGCTTATCATGATATGTAGGAGACAGTGTTGAGGGACATATGTATGGTAAACTGGGGATACAACAAGTAACTAATTGTGGCAGCTGTAGAGAATGATATATGAAGAGAAGAAATGTCCTTTGCCTATTATCTAAATTATTTCTCTTCTTGAAAAGACTCATTGAAAATTTAATAGTGACCACCATATTATTAAAAGACCACATAAACATTATTATTTGGCAGTTACCTTAAATATATATATATGCAATTAATTTGCCACTGCTATTTTTTATGTTAATTAAATGCCTAGATATTTGCTCTCCTTGTATGAGATTAGACTTTCGGCATTAGTTTAACTCTGTTCTAGAAGACTTCAGTACAGTGCTTATTACTTATGTAAATTTGGTTAATTACACACCAACTCAGTTTCCATATTTATTGCATTTCAATCCGTATCCTTTTAATAGTCATTAACTCTTTAATTAAATCTCAAGAATAAGAGATGTCTTGTTAAATGTAAATTAAATAGATTTAAGTAGACAATAGACTGCAAATGGTAGATTTACTGCTAAGCTATAGAAAACTTGCTGCAAGAACTAAGTGTACTTACACTTTCTGCCTTTATCTCTAGGCTAGAAGAAAATTTTATTTTACTTAGAATTATTTTTAGCTCAAAGATAAGACCAAGGCAAAACAAAAAATATGGCAGGTTTTTTGGTTTCTTGTATTTTTATAATAGTGAGTTAAATGTAATTTAGAGTTCTGTTTTATTGTCAATGAAAAACTATAACAATATGAAGAAATGTAAAATAAAACCATTCTTGAGGGTGGAATTACTTCTGGAATGAATGTTAAGAGGTTTAGAAATAATCTATAATCACTGATTTATCTGTTCAGGGTAGAGGGGCATGAACTATTTTATCTCTTCCCTAAAAGCTCCCTTATGACCTAACCAGGAAATTAACTAGCAGAGGACCACTACATGGCAACAAGCCTGACCTCAGGGAACCCTGAATGTCAATGGGCTGATACTGTAACCCAGTTTTGTTAGCATGAATGTTTCTGCTTTAGCCAGTTATTTCTCAGAGGTGAAATAAAGGCCTAGCCGTCTGCCTTCATTTAATAGCCAGTTTTTATTCCTTGCAAAGAGAGTGAGTGAAAGCATTTCTAGGTTCTGTTATTTATGTTTTGGACTGACAGTTTTTCAACTGTAAACACCAGAAATAGATGGAATGGGAGTTCATACATAATTGGTGCTTATATTCTCTGCTATATTCACCACACTTTGGCTGTGGAATAGTCTAAAATGGAGGGAACGGCTTTTGGGTTATTTAACAGAATAACACAATATATGTTACATTGCCATAGAGCTCTGAAATTTTAAAGCCAAGTATTTAGTTATTTCTTTCAAGATTACAGAACCATACACCCCTGCCCCATCCCCCATACCATGGCTATTATGTTCCAAGACCTCCTGTGAATGCCAGAAACTTCAGATATTACTGAACCCTATATATGTTTGCAAAAATAAAACAAACAAAAAACCTTTTGTTTATATACATACATACTTATAATAAAGTTTAACTTTTAAATTGGGACAGTAAGAGATTGACAATAGTAACAACAATAATAAAATAATTATAATACACCTTAACTAAAGTTATATGAATGTGCTCTCTGTCTGATAACCAACCTGATAAGCAAAATGGCTACTAAGTGACTAGTAGGCAAGGAACATATTTCCAGGGACTCACTGGAGAAAGGGACGATTCACATCCTAGGCAGAATGAAGAAAGCACAAAATTTCACCAATGTTTATTTCTGAAATTTTCCATTTGCTATGTTTGGACTGTGGCTGACCACAGGTAACTGAAACCGCAGAAGGCAAAACCATGGATAAATTAGGACCACTGTAGAATATTCAAAATTAATTATAAACATTAAAATTTTAAGGCAATAAAATTATCATGTGAAATGTTAAAAAATATAATTAGAATACATTATTTCTTTGGAAGTCCCCAAATTGTATTTGTTTAACTTATATTATCACTCTCTTCTCAATGTGGCCCTCTCAGATATCTTTTTTTTTTTCTCCTTTCCCTATGAACGTGTAAAATATTGTTTTTCTCCAGGAATGAGTGAGCTAGAATGGACCCAAAGTAAAAAAAATACTTGATGGCAAGCCATGTATTCCTGTGAATATCATGTGATACTTTTTAATGTATTACACTTTCCCTTTTATGATTATTCTTACTCCAGATCATTTCAATACTTCAAGCCTAAAATTTACTATTGTGTGATCAAAGTTCTTCCTTAAAAAACATTATCTACTGAAATTCCTTTGAAGACATCCAAATGTCTGTAGGAAAACCCTGAATATTTCCTAAAGTAATGATTCTTAGCAATATACTGGAAAGATTATGAATATTGATTTTTCCATAAAACTATTTTTCTAGGAAAGCATCCTAAGGGTCCACTCTTAGCAGAACTGTTCTAATCAGCAGAGCAAATAGTACAGAGCTCACATTCTGAAATGATGAGGATGAGTATGGGTCTTTGCTCCAACATTCAGCAGCTAAAGACCTGGATGAATTTCTTAACCTCTCTAAACACCAATTCTTTTCCAATGTGAGTAATAATTATTAGCATATTAAAATTATATGAGGATTGACTGATGTTTTATATGAGGATATGTGTAAGATGTTTAATAGAGCATCTGATTCTTAGTGATTGCTAAATAAGCAGTAGTTCTACACATTAAAACATTAAAAGGTGCTTAGCTTCAGGGACAGAAACATTTTGCTAGATACAAATGATGTAATATATGTTATTAATTTTTATAAATTAAAAAACAGTTCCAGGTTGAAAATAAAATCATTTTAAAACTTGCTTTGTTGGTTGCTTGCTTGTTTGTTTTTAGATTATGTAGCAAAAAAAAAAAAAAAAAAATGGGCTTGCAAAACTTCTACCTAAAAGATATGCAAATATCTTTATAAACCATTCTTATTATTTAACTTAAAACACTTCAGAAACTACTTTAAGCACTTTAATTGTACTAACAGAAATTATTTTACTTCCTAAATATCACTGTTTACACATATTTTATTTAAACTAACCACTCCACTGCAGTACGCTGGCCCCAGTCTTCTAGAATAGCACTAGCTCTGAAATCCTAAAATCTATTCATCATATCCAGGACATATCCAGACCTGTACCACTCTTCTTAAGGCTCCTACCAAACCGCTGTCCCTTTTTCAAGAGAAACTTATCTCTGAATTATCAGAGACAGTTGCACATATAAGGCATGGAATCTCTCAACCTCTCACCCGCACAGAGTCAAATGTTCTGCATATCCTCTTACCCTCACTTCCTTCCTTTATTTATTTATTTATTTATTTATTTATTTATTTATTTCCACTTCAAAAAATGAGAAGTACCAACTTGTTTATGTGTAATCCTATCACTTGATATCTGATTCCATTTCTTCCCATCTTTTCGGGAGCTTTGTTCCATTTCTTATACCAAAATGAACAAACATACCCATTATCTGTCCAGGCCTTAAGTATCCTATCCATCTCCTTCTACAGCTCTTTCGCTTTCAATTAAGATTATGAATGAAATCACTACCAAGGGTAATATCCACTTTGTTATGTCCTCTCCTTTAAATAAGCTATCTTGTCCTCACCTCTTCTCTGAATTATCTAGTTAAAGTAAAACAGTATCACCTTTGTTATTTAATCCAGTTGTCAATGCTTTACATGTTTGGCATCTTCACTAAAGTTGACACTGTGATCATTTCTCCTTAAAAACATCCACTTTTCACCTCTTATGACAGCGTTTCTCCCTAGTTCTATCTGAATCCTCTTTTTCCCTCTACTCAAGATCATTTGCTAGCTCCACTGTTTTTAAAGTTTTATTTATTTATTTATTTTTTGACAGAGAGAGAGAGAGAGAGATACAGAGACAGAGAGAGAACTGAACTGGGGGAACTCCCCAGTTCAGCATATGGTTCCGCATGGGCCGGGGCTGGGATTCGATCCTCGGTCCTTGGCGCTGCAAAGTGGGCGCTTAACCCACTGAGCCATCTCGGCTTCCCCTCCACTGTTTTTAGACAAGCCTTAAATTACATGTTTCCAACAGTGCAGTTCTTGGTTTATTTTGCTTTTGATTTTTCAATATCCTTATGATCTCATCCATTCTCTTAATTCAACTAATACTCATACTAAAAATTATCAAAGGTATGTCTCCAGAGTTTTCCTGAAATCAATATCACTACATACTGCAATACAACCTCTACTTTAGATGTCCAATGGCAGGTATATATCAAATTACAAAATAAAAATTTCTATCTTCTCTTAATTAAAATACCCTACCAGTGAACAATGAGAAGCCTAAAAGAACAAAAATCAATATATCACATGTACATTACTTAAAATATGTCCACAGAAATATACTAGAAATCTCACCAGTATTTTAAAAATTCAATTAAAGGTGATAATTTTTATTTAATAATGAATTTAAATTCAAATGCCTCAAGCAAAATACTGAAATGGAAATTTTAGCCTTTACTCCTGACAGGGCCTACTTCTACAAACTCCAAACACTTAAAGAACTGCCTCAGTACAGAATCACAGAGCAGAAGATTGGCATGAAATACCTTTATTGTTAATAATCTCTGTGTTAAAAATACATTTTAAACTGGGTTAATGTAATAATTATATTGACATTATCTCATCAAATCACTTATAATAAAAGTAAACTTCCAAATGTTACTTTTTCCTATTCAGAATTAATAAAGAGGAGCCTTTAATTACAGGGTGATGCATAGCCAAAGAACAGATTTCACCTAAGAATTATTTTTCTTGTGATTTTTGAGAACACAATTAAATTAATGGTGTTTGACAGTCTTACAATTTATATCACACCATCCTAAGCAGATTGTTTTTAAAGAAAATGTTTATGATGGATTACTTTCCTAATGTGTTTTTTTTTAACCTAAATTATTCTTTAAACTTTCAATAGCTTTACTGCCAGTATAAAGCAAGTGACTTTCTTAATTTATGTAGCTACAAGTCCTGCTACAAAATAAGAAAGTAAGCTGTATTGCCTTCCTCAGTTTAGTGTAAGATGAAGAATAGGAGTTGAATGATCAGGAAACATTAGTAGACACAGTCAATATTTGATATGTCTTTATATAACTTTTTAAAAAAGGGAACGCATTTATTCTGCCTTGCATAATTATGTAGCTATTTTTCATGGTACAGTCACAGAGTCTGAGAGAACTAAACAGCACAGAAAATTACAAAATTGCAGGTATCTCTAATGTTGAGGTATGTGCATAAATGCTTGTTTCAATTAAACCACCTCAATTCATTAAGTGACAAACATTTTAAACAGTTACAATCTGGTTTTCTGAATTTGAAAATCAATGGATTGAATAACAAATTTAATAAGCTGCTGTTCTTTTCTATTGCTTCTAGTAGAATCTCAGTATTTTTCTGAGAGCAACTGCTCACGCTTTCTGAGTTTAGTAATTCTGAAAATAGAAATGATAGAAAAATTTGGCTGAATACCTTCCATGTTACCAAATGAGACCGACTGATTCACCTGCTTTGGTGACTAGGCTACCTTCCAAATGCATCCCTTTTAAAACTGTGGGATCCACATCTCAATGTGAGTAAACTTTTGAGACTGAATAAAAAGAGGATGCTGGACTCACACATATGCGATGGAGATGCTTAGAGTGTTAAAAAAGACATCTTGTGAAATATAGTTTTGTTAAATCATATTTTACAAACATAATTCTGATATATTCATCTCTAATAATAAGAGTAGTATAGTCCACTGGACAGATCACTACAGTGAATTTAAAATATCTGCTATTTTCTTAATTTATCATTTGATTTTACACTCATCAGAAGGAGCAAATATGGGCCTCAATACTCTGAAATATTTCTGAATTAGGCAACTATCAACCAAAGAGCTATAGATAAAGGTTAGAAAAAATAATTGCTATATATTTTCATAATCATTCTCTTCTTTCCATAATATTTATCAACATTTATTTGGCTGGTACACTTGATTTGTCTTTTCTGTCTCCATGGAGACAACAAGGTACAAAGGTCATAGTTCCACAAACCATTCCCTCCGGTAATTGCTCAATTATCATACCTCTCAAGCTGTTACTAGTAAATAGTTAGGTTATGTCCCCTTAGGCTATGTATCATAGATGTTTGCTAACTCATCCATTTTAAAACGACCTTAGAGAAAGAGCTTTAGAAATTGGAAGCTATCAAAACTTCTATAGTTTCACTGGTTCGTATATTCATAAAATAGAACAAGGGAATTTCTTTATCACAATATTCATATGGAAATAAAATAATAATTATAATGACAAGGCCCATTTACCATTTATTTTAAAAATAGTCACCTGCAGAAACAGTATTCTACTAACTCAAAGTATCGATCATAAACCACACATGCACGTCTTTTAGTGGAAAATGTGTTATGAAGTTAGTTCTGGAAAAAAAGGGTGATGGTGAGATCCCAAAAAGTGATTTTCTCATCTCTGCAAGTGATTATAGTGACACATTAACATAGTTCCCTTAATTTTTCTATACCAATTTGCAAGTCATGATTCTTAATTCACCTTCAGGAATGTCAAATGTTCTATACCTTAAATGGAACACTTATTTATGGGCAATAATCGATGAAAGCTTTTTGTTCAGGCTACTATAACTATAGAGTCAGCTCATATGTCCTATCCTGTTTCTAACAAGACACTGAGTTGCTTTTCAGAAACAACAGATCAAAACTATAAGTCATACAGGGGAAGCATGCACAGAAGAAAAAAATTTGACCTCCAGCCCTCCAGTTGCACCCAGAACCAAAGTCTCACCCACTGCAGAGACCCAAAGGATTGGGATATGACAGAATCTTGAACACCAGAACCCTTAAAGAAGAAAAGGGTCCATCATCCTGGAAAAAATTTGCAGAAGCCCCTTACCATATCTTACCAAACGGTCAAATTCCAAAAACCCTCCAGTTGAAAATTGCCCTGCCATCACTTCCACATAACAGCCTGTTCACCCCAACCCCTTAAAACTCACCCAAACCTAAGAACAGGAAGACAGAATTGAGCCTTGCCTCCTATCTGCTTTCCAGTTGATTTCATAATCAAAGCTTCTCATTTCTCCAAAGCCAGTGCCATAGTGTTGACTTCTATGTACATCAGGCAGCAAGGTCTTTTTGGGTAACACTAGTATATCCCTAGATATTTTTTTTCTTTTACAATAATGTGTAACTAACATAAATACTTCCTGGTCACTTTTCATGATCAGAAAGGTCTTTCATTGGTAATTATCAATTGGTAATTTACTGATGATTTTTCATTAAGAAGTAAGTTAATTAAGAAGGGCAATAAAAATAATATATAAACCAACCTCATTTTTTGCAAATAAATTTGTGTTAAAAAAAAATTATGGGGAAGCCAGGATGGCTCAGTGGGTTAAGCGCTCACTTTGCAGCGCCGGGGACCAGGGATCGAATCCCGGCCCCGGCCCCGGCCCCAGCCCATGCGGAACCATATGCTGAACTGGGAGCTCTCCCAGTTCAGTTCTCTCTCTGCCTCTGCCTCTGCATCTCTCTCTGTCTCTGTCAAAAATAAAAATAAATAAATAAATAAAAATATAAAGATTAAAAAAAAAAATTATCATGAAAACATCAGAACAATTCCTTCACATCACAAGACTCCCTGCAAAATGACTAGCCTCTGGTTATGATGCCTAGTTAATGATGTTTTTGTGTAGCACTGTTTATATTTATATTACATAGAGTAAGAAAACAGTCATTTTTAATTGAGAAAGGTAAAGCTAAACCCTTTAATGTCACATAAATTCTTAACAGCTGACAAATCAAACTTCTTTGACTATTCCTTATCCAACGTATAGTAACATAATTAAATGTGTTATAAGTTCAGTATATGAACATAATATATTTTTAACATTAGGATGAAAAACTTTTATACTAAATTTTGATACACTTTGATACAATTAATGTGGCTAATTAATTGGACCAATAAATTATATATCATTACAAAGCTAATTATTCATTTGCATTCTTTTTCCTTTAAGTAATTATTTAAACTAGAGGTTTATCTTTATGACTTTTTGGTGTGTTTCTTCGAATTTAGCAATCAACGTAAATCATTTATCTTGAAAAAATGAAAGAGTTGTACAATCTGAAGAGAAACCAGAGTATAATCATTTATCTTGAAATAAACTTTGTGAATTAAAACAAAGAAATTATAAAAATATATATTTTTTATTAATTGTTAAATGTATTGGAGTGACATTGGTTAATAAAAATTACATAGGTTCCAGATGTACAATTCTACATTACATTGTTTATGTATTTCATTGTGTGCTCACCACCCAGAGTCAGTTCTCTTTCCATCATCACCATATATTTGAAAACCTTAGTCCTCAAAGATAAAAATATTTTAACATGAAGGTCAGAATTGCATTTATCTCAAAAAAAGGAAATACTTGCTATATTTGTATTATTTGCTTCTAAAATTTTAATTGAAAGTTTTAGAATATATGCATTATTATATTGCTTTCCTTTGCAATTTATCAATTTAAAAACACCATTCCAATTTTATTCAAACATATCTCAATTTTAAAGTAAAAACAAAACAGAATTTGTTTTGTCTTTATAGTTATTACTAAACAGAAATTATGTTGGCCAATCTGTGTGACACAAACAAAGCTGTCCATTTGCATTGTTTTTTCTATGTTAAGAAAGTCTGTCTGGAGACTATTCACCTTCAATATCAATAACCCTGGCAAGATAAAATCAGCTTACTTTCAAATTAAATTTAACCTTTTGGAGTATTAAATATTTATGCAACAATTTCCTTTCTGAGTATTCAAGTACAGTATGCTTTGACTTTCATGACAATGAATAATTATAAAGTGGGGGAGGAAGACATTGAATCCTCTTATTTGAATAGGTGTTAGGGAGTTTCTATTTTAGTTCTTTTAACTACGACACTAAAATAAAAAAAGTCATGTTTTCAGCTTTAGAAATTTCTAATCAAAAGGGATTTTTGCATGAAAATTATAATGATAATGTAAAATGATAATACCTTAAATGTTAATCTATACTTAATACTAATTTCTTAATCACAGGGTAATAAAATCAAATTTACTAGTTGAGTGTAAAGTTTAAATGGGAAGAATGTATGATAGCTTTTATGAACTATACTACTACTATCATTTTTTTTTTTTAGAGTCCTCACAGTTTGCTCAATTTACTGAGGTTACTTTTCTTATTGTCCCAGAGTAGAACCACTTCAGTGGACAAAGATGCGACATGATAATTTGCTATCTTAATTACAAAATCTGGGATCTCATCTACTCCTCATTCTGGGGACATTTCCCCAGATATTCTGACCAGTTTGGAGGGAGAATCAAGGCACAATTATGCCATCAAAGCTCCCACATGATTCTAAGATGCAATCACATCTTGAAGTTCCGAGCCTTGTTGCACTTTCAGAAGATCTGGGGAACTTAAAAAAAATAGGAATGCTTGGGTCCTATGTCCAGATATACTAATTTAATTAGACTGGGCAGTGGCCTTGGTGTCATGGTTTTTAAAGATCTCCTAGACGAGTTCATGGGCTGAAATGGCTGCCTGCATGAGTCACCAGCAAATTCTATAGCACACTCTTTATGTTCTTGATCCAGACATGAATCAATTATTCCACTCTACTGTTGCTACTTCATCTAGAACAAGCTTGTCCAACTTGCAGCCCCTGGGCCACATGCAGCCCAGGATGGCTTTGAATGTGGCCCAAAACAAATTCATAAACTCTTTAAAAATTGTGAGATATTTTTTTCTTTTTCTTTTTCCTTTTTTTTTTTTTTAGTTCATCAGCTGTTGTTAGTGTATTTTATGTGTGGCCCAACACAATTCTTCTTCTTCCAATGTTCCCCAAGGAAGCCAAAAGATTGGACAACCTGATCTAGAAGCTGCTGCTCAGTTTCTCTTTGGTATCACCCCCTGCCCTCTGCCTTGTTTTCTCATTTTAATTTAATTTTTTTTATATATATAGATTTATTTTCTTGTTTTTGACAGAGACAGAGAAAAGGGGGAGGGCCCAGAGCATCTCTATAATTGTACCTCATCAGTTTTCAACATGGTTTTGTTCTACACAGGTGGGCAGGGGTCATGCAGGGCAGGAGCTGGACTGGGGACCTCCCACATGGGAGGCACATCCCCTTGAACCAGAGGCTGATCCAGGGGATGACAGCCAAACTGGGTGCCTCCTGCATGGGAAGCACACCCCAGTTCAGTATATGGGTCTGCATGGGCCAGGGCCAGGATTTGATCCTCAGTCCCTGGGGCTGCAAAGTGAGTGCTTTACTGCTGAGCCATCCTGCCTTTCCCCACATTTTTATTTTGATACCTCTCAAGTGTGACTCATTGTTCCCTAAAATCATGGAAAACACCCTTTCTTTTTAGTTAGTCTGGGGTTTCCTTTCATACGGCTCTTGCCTCCCACATAGCTGCATAGGTGGTACAGGTACACCTTGGAGATATTGTGGGTTTGGCTCCAGACCATCGCCAAAACAAAACAAAAGAAAAAAAATATATTGCCATAAAGGAAGATGTAATCATTTAGCTTGTAGAGGATCTTGCCTTCAATTTGCTAAATATATCATATCTGTGAAGTGCAACAAAGAGAAGCATTATGAGGTTTGCCTATACTCCATCAGATTCTGCAAGTTTTCACCAAACATGAACACTATAACTAGAGAATAGTCTTGAATCATAAAAAACTCAGTGTGACAGATATTAAGACAATGTTGGGAAATTCCCATAGTAATTTATCTCACTAAGAATAATACCTGAACTTATATACACTCCTAAACTAAAGTCTTTCATTAATTCCTCAGCAAAACTTGATAAGCACATCCATGCATCCCTAAAGATAATCCTTCACTTCCCAGTTCTATAGACTCCATTGCACTGTAAAAAAATAATTACTTTTTAATTTAGTAAATTACTCTTGTACTGTCCAGTCTCCTTCTGCTCTTCATTGTTTCCATCAATCCTAGAACTATAATTGACAGTCTGTTCTTTTTAGCCACAGATATAAATTTTACCAACGGGTTAAGATAACCTGTTTCAATTTTAGTTTCAGTTTACTTCAACAATACATCACTAAGTTGTTTTTAGTTTTTGTTTTTTTCAACTTTTTCTTTTTTGTTACATTCTGTAGCTATAGTTAATAAAACTGAAATTTACTTTCATTAAAGCATCAAAACCCAATTTCTAAAATACACTATAGAATAGCATACTCACAATTGAACTGCAAGGGAGTTATTCAACAACTGAAATATTCATCATGTAAGCTTTGTATGTTCATGTTGAATATAAAATTATTTGAAATGCTGAATTATACTGCTCTAGATTATAGTCTATTTCCTTCAATTTCTTTCAATGAATGTAAAATTATTGATTCCACCTGGAGTTCTAACAAGTTAAGGTAGTATTTAGTCTTCATAGTGAAAACTGTTAATGAAGTGATTTTTGCTATTTTGTGAAAGATGAAAAGAATAAATCTTTGCTTCTTGATTGTAGAGGAAGATTTTGTTTGTTTGTTTTTTGTTCTTTGTATTTTTACATAAGACCATACACTAAATACTGATTTTTAGGCTATTTATGTCTTTCACATTACCCATTAATGACTAAATAAAAGAGGGAAGGAGGTATTCAATTATTCTTTTAACAATACTTAAATTTCTACCTTTCTAGACACAATATATTAAATGTGTAGAAAAATTAGTAATATAATTTATTCTATGCAATTGCAATGGGTGCAATATCTTAATGACAGTGTATTTGCAGAGTATCTATTATTATAATTAATGCAATTAGAAATCTCTAACAGTTTTAAGACAAAGGCGCGTAGCTTTAGGTAGTAGTGTTCTAATAAATGAATAGCACTGGTTATTCTTAGAAACGTATACATTTAGGCTTATTATAAATTTAACACAGGCATGTCCAACCTGTGACCCAGGATGGCTTTGAAGAGGCCCAACACAAATTCTTAAAACTATAAGATTTTTTTTTCTGTGACTTTTTTTTTTTTTTTTTTTTAGCTTATCAGCTATTGTTAGTGTTAGTGTGTTTCATGCATGTCCCCAAAAAATTCTTCCAATGTGGCCCAGGAAAGCCAAAAGGTTGGACACCACCTACTGATTTAGCAGATAAAAAGAATTGCAGTACACAATAGACAAAATATATAATAGTCTTGATCTTAAATTTCATATAGCCAATTGATTCTCACAGCATGCTTTTGTTGATTTTTGCTGAACTCTTGTATTTATAATCACTATAGTTGCAAGTGATAAATGAATGTAATTCTGACAAATGTCGATGGACATTTTTATTTACATTCTTATTTCATTTTAATGAACAAGACAAAAATGAAAAAAGAAAACGTGCCTAGAACTTTACTCTTCAACCAAAGACATTGGAAACTTTTTTGTCAAACTGCGTAATAATTTTTGAATGATAAAAGAAGAGGTTCTCATTTGTTGTGTTAGTCACGATATAATGGCTAACCTCACAACACACAAATTCCAGTTGCATTATTGACATATTTTCCATATCTGATTTTAAGCTACCAAAGTGACTTTTAAAAGAAGAGTAAAAAAGAGATGCTCAGTTATAGCATGCCATGTAATATATCAAGTGTGCAAATATAAATTATAGAGCACATAGAATAGTATAGTAACATAAGCAAAAAAACAAATTTTTAATACTCATTACCTTTGTTTATAATAAAATTTATTCAAACATGTTTATGTATGTGTGTGTGTGTATATATAAGCTGTGCTAACAGCTTGTAAGTTTTTGAAAATTTAATAATCTATTCTGTGATCCAATATGAGCCAGCTTCAAAAAAGCATTGTTTTATACTTTATAATGTATAATTTAAAAAGTGAGTGTTTAAATATTCCAATCTCTATAAAAAGTTATAAATATTTCTTAGAGGTTATCCTTAAACTTTCTGACAGGGCATCTGTTCACTGATTTACCTTCATTAAGCTTTTATGTAAAAAGCTATCATTAGTTGCAGTGATAGTATCACTCAGTAGAGATTACCATGAAGGCAAAAAGTGGATACATACAGAGTCCAACATTAAACATTATGTATGCATTACGATCTTTGTCCTTCCAAATTGAAAGGCAACTGTAGGGAAAAAGCACTGATCATTAATGAATATTCTCATGAATTGTATTTTCAGTTTTGCCATTGATAAAATACAGTGGACTCTCTAGTAACTGGAACTGGAGAACCAACACTTTCAAGCAAAAAAAAAAATGTTTCTGGTGGCTTGAGAATGCTAGTTGGTTGTTTGAGTTCTGGTTAATGGAAAGTCTACTTACATTTATCTGGCATCTACCAATCCATGGGTGCCAATTAACCAAGAGTCTACAACTGTATTAGGAGTCTTTCACTTTTGACATCTCTTCCATTCACAAAGTAAAGATTATAAACCGTGCCATTTGCCTTACTCACATTATCATAAGAATAAGTAAAATAATATCCAAAAAGTATGCTTAGCTATTCAGTGGAAAGGATTTGTGCTGAAAACAAAGACCATTAAATTCCGTGCACAATATGACCTAGTGTTACAGTTCAATTGCAGTATTGAATAAGCCAGTTAGTTTATTGCGAATACACAGCAGGTATGTCAGGTCCTGACCTGTGATGGCAATTCCAATGACTCTACCCCAGTCTCTTAATGCCATGACTTTGAGTCCAACCTTATGATGACAGAAAACATTATTTGACAGAGGGGCCAGCCAAGAAGCTGTCCGCTCTTTGACTCCTATATGCTAAACATTTACTTAGATAATCCTTCATGATCTGACCTTAGAGTATCTGTTGTACCGGTAACTGACATGAATAGCACAAATATAGATTTGCCAACAATAGTCTGAGGTAGGTATTCAGTCTACATGTGTGGGAGAAATGAAAATATAAATGCAAAGCCCTATGTTTACTAGCTGAAGAAGAAAGACTACAGTCTAATAGTGTTTGTGAAATGATTTCCAGCTTACTTGAAAATACGTGAAAATCTGGAAGGCTAGGGGTAGTCAGTTTTCAGAGGTGAGGTTCTTAATAGAGAAGACTTTATTAAGAAAAAAGGCTGAAACATTTTAGCTTCTAAATCATTTTGAATCAGATTTTATGTTTAATGGTTTATAAAACAATTCCCTCAATTAAAATTCTGGTAGGTTCCCTAAGACAAAGTGCAAAAAACAAAGCAGTGACTCTGGAAAAATTAAAAGAACTTATTAAAGTTAATAAACTTATTAAAATTAAAAGAAATTATTAGAAAACAGCCATAGAGTCACCATTTATTTTTTATTATTTTAACATTCTGTTTCTTATTTTAGTCTTTATACTCCTGCTAGAAAAGCTTCACCTATAATTTATTTTATAATAAATTTCTTATACCAGCATTATCAACCTAAAAAGTAAATTGTTTGAAGGAGAGTTAATAGCTTACTATAATCAATTAAGTAGTTTAAGGTGATTTTTAACAATTTGTCCCACGGCGTTTTAAAAAAGTCCTGATTTTTGGAAAGAATGCACGACAAGCTAGGGAACGGCGGGAGATAGACCACATTTTTAATCAAGAACCCCCTCCCCCCCGGTCAATGGTGTCCCGCTTTACCAATGTTAAAATCTGGTCACCTTAAAGTAGTTCCATATTTCTTAAAAAATAATAAGTTTGTAGAATAGTGGTGGAATGGAGGGGTACTTTTAAAAGAACTTCTTTTTAATAAAGGCCTAGAATAATGTTGTGAACTGCTGAGCTTTCTGTCACCTGGAAAAAGTTCTGATATCAATGAATAATACATGTTATAAAGCATTGGATTGAAAACGTTTCTTAACTAACTGTTTTTGGGGTGAATTTGTGTTATCTCTTTATCATTGATAACAAAAGAAAACTACTTAATCTTGCATTACTGTTTGAAGTAAAGCTGTGATCTTTTGTATAATTTGCACAAGTCTTAAATCTAAACTTTATTATTGATGTTCTTGGGGAAGCCAGGATGGCTGAGTGGGTTAAGCGCTCACTTTGCAGCCCTGGGGAAAGAGGACTGAATCCTGGCCCCGGCCTGTACGAACCCATATGCTGAACTGGGGAGTTCCCCAAGTTCAGTTCTCTCTCTGTCTCTATATATCTCTCTCTCTCCCTCTCTCTCTCTCTCCATCAAAAACAATAAATAAATAAATAAATAAATAAATAAATAAATAAATAAATATTGTTGATGTTCTTTCTTATTGTTTGGGCTGCTATAACAAAATAGCACAAAAATTGGGTGGCTTACTAAATACAGACATTTCTCACATTTCTGGAGGCTGGGGAGTCTAAGCTCAGGGCACCAGTGTAGTCAAAATACAGTGAGTGTCCCCTTTCTGATCCATAGCCACAGAGTTTTTGCTGTGTTTTCACATGATGATGGGGACTAAGGATCGTTCTAGAGCATCTAATAGGCACTAATTTTACTAATGATGGTTTCATCTTAATAACTTAAATACTTCTCAAAGTCCTCTTCTACAAATAGTATCATGTTTGGGTGTTAGAATTTTAACATATGAAATTGGGTAGGGTAAGGACACAAACATTCAGACCGTAGCATGTTCTGTAAAATATAAGAGTATGGAAACTTGTTCTTGATCCTTCAAATTAAAAGTGTTCTTACCTCAAGATGGATGTCCTTCCTATACTTTCATAAAGTTTCTTGTAGTGTAGGTAAATGGATAACTTGTTTACATGCCTTACTTCTACCTTGGATCTCTTTCAGACTATTGTCTTGGTAGAAATATTACTGGAGCAGCTCATGTGTTCAAAGATGTTCTCACAGTGGTTCTTTTTAAGTAGAATAAAAATGTGGCAAAAAAAAAACAAAAAACATACTATACACTTGAATGAGAAGGCTGCCTCTTTGTTTAACCTGTATAAACTCAATTAATTTAGAAAATCTAGAAAGGTATTATGATACATTTTGTTTTTGTGCCTCAGGGGGAGATTCTATGTATGGATATCTATTGTATATATCTAAAATAGTTATATACAATAGGCTTATAATAAACCTATTGTAGAAAAAACCTTTGAGAATAGGTTTATTATTTATAATAATAATAAACCTATTGCATATAAATATAATAAACCTATTGTAGCATTTCACCTAAAAGGCAAAATAATGTATTTATATTGCTTTTATTAATATATATCATTTCTATTTCTTATTATTGCCTTCATACCTTAAATTATAAATTATAATTTTAACTTACTATCTGGTAGGCAATTATTTGATGCCTTTCAATATAGGTGAAGAATTTCATATTGATAATAAGATCTAATTAGGTCAAAGTGTATTTGAGAGAAGTTTGTTACTTTCCGCGCATGTTCACATTTCCTACTCAGATCCTCCAGTCTACAGGGTAAAGATAAGAGTGATGATGAACAACAATTTTTTTAACATACAGTTAACATTTTTATTTAGTTGTTCTTTATTCTACTATACATTAATAGTTCCTTTGGTTATGAATATCAAAGCTATACTCCAATCAACTGAAGAGAAGTCTTTGATGGAGAAGCCCAGACATCTGCCTTTTTAAAATATCTCCACAAATGATTATAATATATAACCAGTGTTGAAAAACCACTATGTTGTTCCTATTAATAGTTAGCTCATATTTATGTAACAAATAGCATACAACATAAAATATAAGTACTTCCAGAAGTGAATGGATTAAGATTTCAATAAAAAATGTATAACATTTTAGTATTTCTAGCAACAATATCAATAATTATAAAATGTTTGATTTTTTAATTTTATATCTTTATTTATTAATAGTTAAATTTATTGGGGTGGCATTGGTTGGTAAAAAAAATTTTATAGGCTCCAGGTGTACAACTGGCCATTACATTGTCTACATCTTTCATTGTGTGCTCACCACCTGGGGTCAGTTCTCTTTACATCACCATATATTTGATGCCCCATCCCTAATCCCCCATCCATCCCCCTTACTCTCAGGTAAGCATTAAACTATTGATTAGCTATGATCAATAAGTCAAGGAATAACAAGTGCTAGAGAGGCTGTGGAGAAAAAGAAACACTCATACACTGCTGGTGGAAATGTAAATTGGTTACAACCACTATGGAAGCCAGTGTGTTTAATTTTTCTGATGTTGCTTCTTTTTTTTTTTTTTTTTTAAATTTA